>VZTU01018770.1:117345-162086 GCA_013400835.1 Zapornia atra
TGTGGTGGGGGGGTGGAGGGAACAAAGAATTATGCTGCTGACCTTTCTTTAACTGAATCTTTTTGCAAGTTGAAAATCATACCATTGCCTCTAAGTAGGAACAGTTCTTCCTACTCAGTGTCAGCGTGTGTTTGTTCAGCCATTTCTTAAGTACATCTGTAACAGCATTTATAGCACGTGTTTTGTGGGGTAACCTTGCTTTCTCATTCTGCATAAAAGATAACTGAGAAACAGAAAGAATGTTATTAAAATATTTAAGGAGATGGGGTTAGGTTAATAGGGTGAAGCACTTGGTGTCCTGATGAGAGAACAAAACCTGTCATTTGCAAGCCATATTTCAGTTGGTTTGCAGCTTTTGGGGTACTCTCAGGCTTTCTATCTCATGCACAGCACCACCCTCACCCCACAGCACAGGAGGAAGCCAGGCTCCAATGGCCAGTGGTAATGAACTCACTGAATGTCTTGCTGCTGTATTGCATTGTGCCTTGATGGGTGCCCACATCAGCATGGCCCTACAAGAGAGCAGCAGTGAACAAGATGTAGCTTGACCCACCCAGATGGAGGAAAGGTTTGTTCGATGGCTGCATGTACACAAAATGCTTACCCTGTGCAGTCTTATTGCCTGCTCTGTTAGTGTTACTTATAGCTCTGGTCATGAGGGCTTTGTTGGTGTAGGATTTTATTTGCTGCATGAAAAAGCTACTACACTCTCACCTTTACCATTAAACTAGTTATTCCAGGCATTCTGTCACTTATGAGGCATGTTACCCATGTAGTACCTAAGCCTTAGTAACGTATGATATCACCTGGTGCACTGAGCCATGATGCTCATGAGTGATTTGTGATCCCACCTCCTGTGCTAAAGGTAGATAAATCATGCAAATCCAAAGAGCTAATCTAATGGCTCCTGTTCAACCCAAGCACATCCCTTTTGTGTGCCTGTCAGGGCTCTAGGGGAGCAAAGCTATGGGTTGCTGACTTCAGTCTTTGTGAGATGTCATCTGGTGAGGAGCTCATGCCCAATTACAATTTGCTTCCTTCTTTAAAATCCAACTTCTCCAAGTCTCCCCAGTTACATCTTGTGTCGTAGCCATACCAACCATCTCAGGGATTCACCAGTCCTGATAGCTGTGTGCAGGGTTGGGAAAGATCACTGGCTGTCCCCATAAATCACTGCTTTCCATTCTGTCTGGCTATAATCCGTAATAGGTTTTCATTCTCTCAGCATCTGGCCCGTGTCTCACAGCACTGAGCAGGCATCTGAGCCGGGGGACCCTGAGGCATCACGTTCAGCTATTCACCATAATATTCTGCAGCTAAATGAGGAATACCTCGTGCTGCAGCCCTTTCCCCTGCCACAAATCCCACTGATACCCAGGGCTGACTTGCAAAGCTGCCGTTGTTGGTGCTACAATTAACTGAGGACTTCTCTGCCAAGGAGCAGAGAAGTGGCACTGGGAAGTCCCATTAACTTCAGCAGTGTGTAGGTGCCCAGAAGGACCGTCTCGGCCTGGGCTGCCAAGCATCCCAGATGATTCAAAACAAATCTCTTTTGTTCTCCCTCTTTGTTTCATGCAGTAAATAAAAATTAATCCCTGAAGGACCAGAGCATTTAGGCTTAGCATATTTTTTGTTTGTTCAGAGCATATCAGTCTGTTGTTCTTCCTGGCTAATCAGATAGAGAGGAAGCTAAAACAATCTCAATTTGTTGTTCCATTTTATTCTATACATAATCACCACTTCTCGTTTGCTTCTAAATAGCTGCATAAATACACATTAAATGCAGTGACATCTCTTTTGGGACTCACTCCAGTCTTTCCTGGTTATTTTTGCTCTTTGGAAGAGATTAGGTTCTCAGATATTGCCACGATTCTTGTAAAAACCTTTCTAGATGTGCACACACAGGAATGGGTATTATAATGGTGGGCTCATTCTTGTCCCCTGCACTCATGAGGATTTTGGTGACACTAAATGAATGCATTAGGACAACCTGTGCCCACATACCATGTGTGAAAGCAGAGAAAAGCCCTCAGTCTGGATATCCATGAAGGTTACTGTGGACTGATACTTCTTACGCCGTTCTCTCTCTGCTCAGCTTTCTCTTCCCCACTCTGCCTCTCAAGCGCCGGTCCCTGTCTGCAGGGGGGGATTTTGGATTAGTGGCTTGTGGTTCCTGCAGAAAAGTTAGCTGCTCTTTTTGGTCTGGTTTCCATCACCCAGCACACATGTGCTGTCAGTTTTAGCTTTTCAAAGAGCCTAACGGGAGGATATTAGCATCTTAGGCTTGCAAGACTAAAGTAGATAGATAGAGGTACCAGAATTTGAGTTTCTGGCCAGCTGATAACTTTCTGAGTACAAAAGCAGGCACTTGATGCCTTATACACTGTCTGCTCTAGAAAACTGAGCACTAAAATTCATGCAGAATTCATGAATTAATTCTGGCCATCTTCCTGTGCTTTTTGAATTCATTCCCCAGAGATGAGCAGGAGGAGGAAAGTTCCCACCACCTGAAGACCATTGGCTTTCAAATTCACCCATTCAGGCACGTGAACAGCATCATTTCCAGAGGAGCAGTGACCTCAGGTGGGCATGTACCTTGGAGGCTGCCACATCTGGCCAGCTCAGACTTGGGAGAAGGCTGAGCTTGCATCTGTCCTGAGGGTACCACACAGTAACACTGGTTTGTTCACTTTAGCTGGGGAATCAAGAGAGCAATCTCATCAGTTTATACCAACCCATAGGTAGGGTTTCAGTGTGGCATAGCAAGAACTGCTGTACTCTTTTTTCCAGAAGAGACTATGGTTAACTAAAAATACTAATTGCAGTTTAACTATTTCTCTCCCACAGTGAGGCATCACCCAAAACTTATGCATAGCATATGAGATGCACATATGAACATAAATATGTGCACACAGAGAAATGCACATTAAACCTGATGCTCTTCATTTAGGGAGAAAATCCCAGCAACTTGGTAAAGCAATGGGACAAGTCTTGAGGGTGAACATGGTTGATTCTACCTGAATCAAACTTGCAACACAAATTGAAGCCAAGTCCCTGCTGATTTTGCATCCTTTTGTATTCCACATGCTTCCCCCAACTACGTGACAACTTGTCGTGGCTGGTTGCATCAGCACATCATGCTCCATGTATTTCTGAGACACAAAATGAGAGATGATCAGAGAAGTTCTGAAATATCTGAAACAGGGAAACTATGAGCTTAATTGCATCATTAAACCTAAGTGTGCACTAAGCCAGAGCTGGAAGAGCTCTGCTCCAGGGGAAGCATCTGCTGAGTTGCGCCTTACAGAGGGCCACTGCACACTGCTTTGCCACTTTGGTTATTGAGCAGTGCTATATCACTGCCCCAGTATCCCCAGTACATAAGTGAATCAGTGGTGGGCACAGGGCAAGAGGGATGCCCACCAGCCCTGCCCCAAGCGTGCAGGGTAGAGCTGGGCTTCTCATGCTGCTTCCAACCTCTGAGAGGTGGCAGCAAGTTAGGAGTGAGTGCCCTCATTAAAAAGCAAAAATACCCTTTTCCTTCATCTGTTTTTATCCCCCCTCCCCCATCTGCATGTGCCAAAGACAGGAAAATGTCAGGCATGGCACTAGCATGGTCATCTGACAGCAGAGAGGAGTTGAGGAACAAAAGGATGAAGCTCTAATAGATGCTAAGAGTATAGTATTTTTAAAAAAGCTGAAAAGGGGAGGGGGAACTGTCTGAGGAAAGAGAAGGGGCTCTGCTTTTTGGCTGCAGAGAAATTTCTCTGTGAGAAAATGTACCTATCGTGCTGTCGGCTAATTACCGACAGCCAAGTTGAAAGTGATGGGGAAGAGCACTGGGACATCTAAAAACGCGCTGGGAAGAGCATCCACGTTCCAAAACAAACAAAAAAAGGGAAAGGAAAAGGACTCGGGTGTGTAAAGCCAAAGGGTGGGCAGCGCGGAGCAAAACAGAGGCACCCCCAGGGATGAGGCGGCAGCAGGAGCGGGGCAAGGCTGATCTCTAGCGGCTGCTGCCGGCTGCTCCCCGCTCTCCCGCCGCCTGCGCTGCCGCTGCCGGCACCGCGGCTCGGAGCAGGGGCAATCACTGCCCACGTTTATTACCTCCCCCTCCCCAACCACCCTTAAGTGACGCAGCAGGATGTATTTTTTCTCGCCGAGAAGGCGTTTCGGGAGCCGCGCTAGCGTGTGTCTGAGCTCTTCTCCGGCGTTGGGCTTCCTAACAGGGGTTGTGCCGATAAAAAACCCATCGATTTTTAGGTATTTCTGGAATGGTTTAGATTCTGGTTCAAAACGATTGTTTCTTTGTTACTCTCTGTCGAATACTTGGTTCCTTTTTACTTTCTCTGCGGTGTCTGATGTTCCTCCTACAGCTGTTGAAAGGGGAAAGGTGGGAAAAGAAGAGGTAAAGCCAGAGGGGAAGTGTTTTTTCATGTGTTTGAAATAGTTTTCTTCAGAGTTTTAACCAAAAAAATATATATCTATATAATTGATGGCCTTTTGTGCATGTTTGCAGTGCTATTAACAAGAAGGGAAAAAAAAAAGGCATTATTTCTTTGGAAGAAAAGAGGATAGTTCCCCTCCAATAGGAAAGGCAAGCCCTCAGTAAGCACAGCGCAGGCTCTTGCTATCAGCCAGACAGCAAAGCAGCAGTTTTGTCTCAGATGTGCACCAGCTGATGAGTGCCTGGTTCACATTAGCTGGTTTCTTAGCCAGAGTCTCTGAAAGGGCAACTGGGAAAAATCAGCCACCCTCCAGCCACCACTCTTAGGAACCAGGAGGAAGAAATGAATCCGAAACACATTTCAGAATAGACAAAAATTGCAAGTGCTGTGTCCTTTGAAAGGCTACAAAACACTGGATTTGTCAGAAGTTACTTCCTTCTAGGTTGTGCTGCACCAACCAAAACCCACTCATTTGTTTTCAAGCTGCAAATCTACCAGTGATGATACTACTGCTTCTGCACTCACTGCACAATCTCTGTGCTACGTGATGCTGACAAGTCACTGAAACAGGAACCACACATTCAGGATGTCACTTATGTGATTATATATGCTCACACATCCTTAATCTAAGGTCTTTCTTTTATTAGCTGATAAAGCACAAAGCACTGCCCTATAATTCTCAATGTTCCATTAGCAGTTGTTGCTTCATACCATTTGCTGCTGAACGTTGCAGGAGTCCAGAGAAAAAAGCCTACAAACTTCAGCAGATTATTTCATCCATTGCTGTTCTTTGAAACAGTCTAGTTGTTTTGGGGATAAAATATTACTTTTCCTTAATTAAAGAAGGTGTGATTGAGAATATTTCAAATTGATCCATTTGTGTATCAAATTGATACACAAAGGATTCGTTGTGTATCACATTCTTCCCATCCCAAGTGTTTTTCACTCTGCCCTTACAGCCACTCACACCCCCTCATCTATTCACCAGCTGGGCAGCTCATAACAGCTAATAATATTGTCACCAAAGCCACAACCACTTCATGGAAAGACAAAAACACCTAATCAGCACATAGCCATCAGGTAGTGGCTTCCCAAGCTGAGCTGAAGGATACAGGAATTTATTGGAGCAGCAGGGTTTCTTTCAAGTGTCCAGCACCGGTCTGATTCCCTTCCAACAGCAGGTCCCCTCTCTTAGTACTGATCCCCTTCCTGAGTACAATCCCTCTGATGTTCCACACATTTGAAAATCTCCAGGATTAGCATGTTTTAGGGCTTTCCTCACTCAGTAGCAGAGTTCAGCCAGGGACAGCGGCTTGCCCTGTGCTCCCATAGCCAATGTCCATATTTTGGCTGGAGAAAGAGCTGCACTCCACAGGTTGTGCTTTCAGCCCAGGGAATCAGGTTTTATTCCCAGCCTCTTGCTGAAATCTTTCCTTTTTGTCAAAGCAGGGCTGTCCCTTGCAGCCACCTCTCACTAGTCACAGCTGCTTATGGGAAGAAAGAGACCTTACTCCCAAAGAGAGGGGAGGCAAGTCCAAGCCCCACCATTCCTGAGCCAGGGGGGGTCTCAGCCTTTCCATGTGATGCCTGTGTCCTGAAAGTTCCTTAAAGTCAGTAATGAAAGGATTTACCACAGGGCTTTTTTGGTGTTAATGTCACAGGGAGGAAGGTGAGCAGGTCTTGTGCAACGTAGTAGTTCATGCCAAGAGTTGGTCAGGGCTTGGCTGGGCTGGGCAGGACCCTCTGCAGCTCTGCTGGGAGGGCACTGCAAATATTAACGCTCAGGTCAGTATAAACTGGGAGCACACACCTGTGTGGAAGAAGCTGCCCAATTTTGGCACCTTTCCTGGAGCTCTTTGGAGAGTGGGTTGGGTTTTGGTGGGGCAGACGCTTTCCCAGGTTCCTGCCATGGGGGGCCTTGTGAAAGGCAGGTATTCAGGACTCGTGCCCCAGCATTTCAAAAGCAATCCTGGATGCTTTTTGCTGGCTTCAGAGCCTTATTTCACCTTCTGCCACTGGCTGTGCCTCCCACAGCTCCATTGGCCAGCACTGAAAGTATTTGTTGCCCTGTGATGAGGAGCTGTGTGACAGCCAACAGGCAATAAAGGTCCTGCAGTCTGTATGGAGCCTTCAGCTGATTCATGTCTCCCTCTCCAGCAGCACAGGCCTGACACATTCTGCTCTTTCTGGTGCTAAGGAGAAGCCAGTCAACAGCTTTGCACTTGGAGGAGGGATCCTGTAGAAAACACCTCTTGCTGAGCCTTGCTGAGGAATCCCCCTTTACCAGCTTGCAACAAGCAGCCCTGCTGCAGAGATGGCACAGCCAGGCATCCCTTGGGTGGGCTCTCCTGCACGGGAAGATGTAGGGGAATGGAGGAGTTGCCCCACTCCCATGCTGTTTGGGGCTCTTCCATACAGGGAGTGATGAGTCCGTGCAGGGTTTCCTGCCCCCTTTGCAGTTCTGGCAGGACTAGCTGTGCTCCACCTTGAAGGGGGTACCAAAGGGAGCTGGCTCTGCCTCTTCTGTTCTCCCCACCCATCTCAGGCTGCTGTACTCCCTCATTTGAAGGTCACAGTGATGGAAAACACAGTTAAAATCCTTCTTACTTATTTATATGCATATTTATATAGCTGCTGCAAGAGCTCCCTCTAGTTTTGCAGCTCGTATTAAAGTTATGGTGTCATGACCTGCATTTGAAAGTAAGGTCTCTGTGAAGTGCAGAACATGGCTTGTGGATAAGTGTATGAGCTCCTGTTGCCTGACAGTGCCAGGTGGTGTAGAGGCACTGGGAAGGAAGAAGACACCAGCCCAGCTGAGCGTGGGGCTCATGGATGTGCAGCAAAGCCAGAGCGGGTGACGCAGTAACAACAGACAAGGACCCGGTGATACCTGAGCAACCCCAGGGTGCTTTTAAGGCATTAGGGAGACCTAGAAACAGCCTGCACATACGTGCATGGGGTATGTGGTCTCTGGGTGCAGTGTGCACACAGGTAAGTGTGTGTGCAGTGCACAGAGTGCCCAGACACATCTGCACATCTGGGTGCTCTGCGTGTTGGCCAGAGTTGTCTTTCCAACCAGGGCCCTGGGCTCATGGCTTAAGATGGGACTGGAGTAACAGCCATGAGCTGGTGTGGTTCATGTCCCCAGTGCTACCTCTAACTGTCCAGCAGCTTTGTCACCTTCTGCAAAGCCTCTTTGAACCTACATTCACATTTCTGTTCCTATGATGCAAAATGGGAGCACCTCTAGGAGCAAAGACCTGCTGCTCTCATCAGTGCTTGCAAACTGTGTGTGTGTCAAGGGGAAAGCCCTGCTCAGCTCATGTGCCCATTTCACACAGGTAATGCTAAATGAGCCCCTGAAAACATCTCCAAACAGTGCTTAACTGCTTACATGCTTAGAAATAAGCTATGTTTAGCTGCCTTTAACACTTTTCCATCTCTATTTTTATGCATTAGGATCAATTTCATGAACTTTCCTAGGTAAGATGATTGCCATCAGCAGGAAGAATGTAGTAAATTAATTATAGATGTATGTTAAATTACTTTCATTACCACCCTCAGTTCTGGGAGGGAGTCATGTGAGCTGGATGACTGATGAAACAGTGTTTTTATACATTCCCCTGGTAATGGATATTTTTACTTGGCTGCCAGTGTTGTTTCTCAGTTTGGAGAAGCTGGAATTACACATTGCAGAAAATGGAGGTTCAGTCTAAAATTAACCTCCAAACATTGCCAGACAATTTGTGGCTAAGACAGACTTACTGGAATACAAGCTGTCTATTCAGGTTCTTCTACTGGCATCCCTCAGTGATGTACAGAGGTGAACTTAGGGAGGATCCATCCCCTTTCACCATAAAGCACGATGGGATGAATACAAGGGAGAGGGAGTCACTTGCACTGGGGGTGTTGTTGTTACATGCTGCCAAAGACACCACAGCTGAGACAAAAGTCAACATGTATGGCAAGTTATTTTCATATTCACCTTATAACAACCTTGGTGCAGGGTATTTTCTAGGGATTAATGACCAGGCCGGTTTAATGGCTCTCTGCTGAACTTCAGGCTATCAACTTTTCACAGCCTATCATTAATCCCTGGAAAATATCTAGGTTCATGATAGATAAGAGTGAAAAATAATACACTGTGTGAAGGTAAGTATATTGCTAGCGTTTCATCATGAGCTGGCCCTAATTACTAACTACAGATAGACTTGAGAATACAAGTAAATTAGCTACCACTTAGTTACACTGTAATTACAAAGCTGCTTCACTGAATTTCTATTTCTATAGTGTGCAATTACTATCTTTGGCTGAAAGCTGAACTCATGATATAATTGTTCCTCCTGTTTCACACTGGAACATGCTATACAACATTGTATTTTGAAGGCTATCTGTAACAGGTAAGTCAGAGGACAGATACCTACTGGGTAAATTAATTCAGTGTATTTCTAGTCACTGCACACACAGTCATTTTAGTTTTAAAAATAGTTTGGCAATGGTTTGCTAACAAAAAGGAAAAGAGGAAAAAAAGATAAACCAAATCAGGCTGTTCTCCAAAAACTTGAGCTTAGTGAGGAGAACATCAGTGGGGATTGCAACCCCTCCTTTACAAGGCTTGTGGATTTTCCCTCTGGTCTGTTGGGGCCAGGCTGGGATGTGGGTGTATGTGTGTGCACACAAGGTGGGGGCTATCTCAGAAGACTGAAGCAGAGTGAGAAGAAGAGATTTCCTTCCCCACTCTGCCTCTGCAAGAGCAGGGTTGCTCTGGTTTCCATTAGACTTGTAGAAGTACAAAAAACTCCATGGCCTGCTGGGAGAATAATTAGACTTGGCAAGTTTGCTCAACAAGCACTTATTATACATAGTATTAATGGGTGATAGGTAGAGGCTGTGGTTGTTTCACTTAATAATGCATGGATCCTCTTAGATATCCTGAGGATCTCTCTCTGGACTTGTGTTTTGTGATCAGATGGCATAACTAATGGCCAGGGCTGATTACATACTGATTAAAAACTGCTTAAGAATCTCATCTGTCCATGAAGAGAATGCCAAGCCCCACAGTACAAGGGAAGGGCTTGTCCCTATTTCATTTCAGCTGTGCCAGTTCACCTGTCACTAGCAGCCAGCACTAAACCTCTCTGCTTTGCACATCAAAGGGGACTCAGGATACACAAGGAACCCTGTGTGCCTGAGTTTAATCAGAGCTAGCCCTTGAAGCTGATGTCTCTGGTGAGCAAATATCTTTCCCTCCTCAGAAGCTGATGGCTTTGACCAAGAAAGCATCAAAGCACATTCCCAATTGGTGCTTACCCAAACCAGTGGTGTTCCCACAGAAGGTGGGAATTTCTTCATGTGACACACTTTGGTGGGATGCCTTTGCACAGAGCAGACAGAAGGCTTAAAAGACTCTGGAGGAGGGAGCCAGGCTCTTCTCAGGGATGGCAGCTATAGGACAAGGGGCAAAGGGGGCAAGCTGGAGCAGAGGAAGGTCTGTGTGAATATAAGGAGGAACTTTTTCACTGTGAGGGTGACAGAGCCCTGGGAGAGGCTGCCCAGAGAGGTTGGGGAGTCTCCTTCTCTGGAGACATTCAAACCCACGTGGGTGCATTCCTGTGTGATTTAGTCTGGGTGATCCTGCTCTGGCAGGGGGTTGGACTAGATGATCTTTCAAGGTCCCTTCCAACTCCTAACATTCTGTGATTCTGTGAAATGCATGGGTTGGAGGGTTGGTAAGGGCAAATGGACTATTTGGGGATGACCACGGTGTGATGATGGGCAGTACAAGCTGGGGTGTTTGCACCATTAGGCCTGTCAGATAGTTCCTTTGAAATAGATCCAGAGTTTGGCTCCTACAGGCAAAGCACAGGACTCCATCCTCTGTGTGCATGGAGGGACATCCTGTCCCTTCCACCATAAGATATTCTTAGTTGTCTTAGTAGTATTCTTAGTTGTCTTAGTAGTAATAGACATACTTCCTCCTTACCCCTCTTAAAATCTGCTGGGTGCATATGCCTTCTCAGGTAAGACATAAACCAGAGTTGTATTCACTGAAAGACCTTAAGCTCATGCTGGGCTGCTGGGACTGCCTCTAGCCTCTCCCATAGCCCTGGCTAGGCAGCACTAATTAAGCTAAATGCAAGATTTTGGTGTGATTTCAATAAGCCTTTGCAGAGAAGCAGCCTGTGCAGTGCTGGACAGGCCATCTCTGAAGAGGGTCCTTTGCAGCGTTCAGTTTACAAAAGGGAGCTGACTGGCACAGCAATGGACACTTAGAGTCACATATCCATCACAGGTACCTCTGAATTCAGAGAAATCAAAATGCTAATGCATCTTTTGGACGCTGGGAGGGACTGCTGCCCTCAGAGCATACAGCCCTCAGTGCCTGTGCTCTCCATGGACTGCCCAGTCCCTGCTGCAAGAGGCACCGAGTTGCTCCTCTGAAGCTCCCCCCGAGCTGGCTTGCTCTGTAACAGGCTTCTCAGCTTGCCCACCCAAACCTGCATCTTGACTTTCTGACCAAAGTATGATCTGCAGCTCTTAAATGACTTTGTAGTGTTTCAAACATGTTGGGATCAAGGGAAAACATGCTTTTGAGAAGTACAGAAACAGCATGCTCCAGACACCAGGCCCAGCGTGGAGTTAGTGTGCCTGACTGAAAGTGGTTTGAGAAGGGAAAGTCATTAGAGGAGGCATGTTCAGTGTAATTTGTCAATAACATTGAAGTTGAGGAGATGTGAAGTATGTTCCCAGAAAGTAGTAACATAAAACCAAACCAAATACAGGCTAAAAAAAAAGCTTATTTTAAAATATTGTCCAAATGTATGCCTTTTTGTAGGGCAGCAATGTATCAACTTCCCTTGCATAACTATACCCTCTCTCTCTGATTAATGGGCTAAGGGCTTGAGTCAGATGGTGTTTGCTTAAACCTTTAGACACCTGCACTGCTGAACACGTGGGCTCAGCCTCTGCAGACACAGCAACGTTGCAGGCACAGATGGCATGGCAGGGCCAGACCTTGATGGGTGCTTGGGTCTACAGGACAACGGGTTGTATGTTTCTGAAAGGAGTTATGTGATGCTGTTACCTGTGATAGCAGGGTCTTGCCTGTGGTGGCACAGAAAATCCCACCTAGCTATACATATATATATATATATATATGTTCATTTTTTGGTGCCAGGATGTAAATGAGCCTCTCCTCAAATACAAACAGAAGCACAGCAGTGCTTTAGTGAGTGCCAGAGCAGACAGCAAATCGAGTCTGTGTGCCTGAGCTGCGCTGCCATTATGGGAGGCTTCGCTGACAGTTATGAATGTCACTCATCAAAACACCCTCACACAGTTCTGATAAGTCTAAATAGTCACCGTGGAGGGCACAAAAGTCATCTTTTAAATTCATTCTTCAATGTAATCTGAAGGCACCTGTACTGTCTATGAGGCGTTTTCCAAACGCAGCCAAATAAATTTGGCATCAGCTGCCACAGGAACTGTCCTTCTGAATAAACTCCTGTGTTGTCTGAAATGATTGTGTATTTCAAATATATAGGTTGGCACTTCATTATTTTTTTTTGTTGTTGTTTGATTGTTTATTTGCTTTACCACAGTTACTATTGAGTTACTACTCAGCTCTAGTTCCAGACATCTCTGGTCTTCTCGTGTTCTGCCCTTTCTGCACATGGTTCATTAAAAGGAGGCCAATTATATTTTCCTCTATTGCTGTACAAATTGCCAGTTGAACGTCCTCCTCCTTCATGGCCATGAGCTCCTCTGTGCACCGAATGTGGAGAGCTGCCCAGAGCAGCATAAACACACTGGTGATGTGATACAGTGATGGTTACAGACCTTCAAACTGCTGCCTCCTGTGCTCGTTTAGCAAGACAGCCTGGTTTTATACTCTGTTCCTTAAGTGCTGGGTACTGGCATCCTCTTGGCTACCACCTCACTGAAGGTTTTCATTAGTGGTGTAAAATAAAATAGCACTAAAGCTCTTCGTTGTGATGAGCAGGAATCTGCAGCTGACCTTGTGGAGCCCTGTCCCCCAGCCTTGCTGTTCAGTCCTGCTCTCAAGCAGTCCATGTGCTCCTTTCCCAGGTCAAGACAATGCTATGGGGTGGCAAAGCAGCATCTGGCACAGTGTGTGATGGTGGAAAATGTTCCCTTCTATTAATGTGGCACTGCACAGTCACCACTTTATCATTCTGTTATAAAGGAGGTGGGAAGGCTTACAAATTTTGCCACTTCAGAGTTGGAAAGAATCATAGAATCATAGAATCATAGAATGGTCTGGGTTGGAAGGGACCCCATGGATCATAGAGCTCCAACCCCCTGCCACAGGCAGGGCCACCAACCTCCAGGCCTGGAGCTACACAAGGTTGCCCAGGGCCCCATCCAACCTGGCCTTGAACACTTCCAGGGACGGGCATCCACTACTTCTCTGGGCAGCCTGCTGGAAAGCTTGCATTTCTCCTCAATGCCTTGAAATTTGGAAAGCTAAAGGTGGGGAGAGAAAAGGTGAGGGGAACTGTAAGAAAGGAGTATGTGGGATAAATCTGAACGCAATCCATGGGATGTGTCACACCACCCCATCCCGCTCCACTCAAGCCTCACCAGCAGGACCAGGCTGCCAGGAGTGCTTTGGTGCTGCCTGGTCTGTTGGCTTCTTTTGTGGTTGTTGGGAATGATGGTTCAGCCTCAAAATTAGGCTCTTGCAGAAGTTCAAGCAACGATGGAAACTGTGAAAAACATAAAACACATCTAACAACTGCACTCCAATGAAACTGTTAGCAGTCATCCTGGCACAGCTGATATCCCAAATGTGCCCTGTGTGTCTAGTGCATATGTTTATGGTACAACATTTGCACCTCTTGACTTCCCTACACAGGTGCTTTCCCCACTTAGGCATGTATGTAAATATGAATACTGTGTTAAATTTGCCTTTCAAATCGCTGAATTAGATGCACAGGCAGCTTCTACTGCTTCACAGGAGCTTTTCTAATAGATATTTCATATTGCAGCAGTCATCTTTAACAACTGAAAATGTTCTTAGGAAAATGCTAGAGTTTTCTAGGTCTTGATTGCAGCTTAAACCTGCAAGGATTTGATTCAGCAAAGAATTTCTAGGGCTACTTGCTTAAAAGTAGAGACAACTACTTGGCATCGCTTTGCTGTATTGATTAGTGAGATGATGTGGTTTGAACCCACAGTGGGGACAGGAGGCCAGGTAACAGGGAAGAGGCAGGCCACCCACCCCCTGACCACCAGCCACAATCAGTAAAATGGTATTAAAACAGTCTGGCTTCCTACAGGATAGAAGTAGTGCCATAATGTCCAAGTATCTGTTTCTATGGGAGGAGGCTTGAGTAGGTTAAATGCAGTAGCTTAATGGCAGAAGACTTCTGAGACCATAAAGAACTACTTACCCAATGTAGCATTGTGTGCCCTTGGGGACAGGTTAACAAGGGTGTAGCTTTTCCAGTGGATTTTCAGAGACAGCTGAACAAAAAGGCTTTTTATTGAAAATGTTATCTACATTAACAAAGTTTTATGATCTAAAATGCTCTTTGGGTTTCTGCTAGGCAAAGAGCCTTAACATCAGCCCTTGCAGTAAGGATGGCTGAGGATGTGGGTCACTGTTACCTGAATTAATTGATACGACCTGGTGGGAAGGCACGAAAATCATCATGCCAGATCCTTGCCAGGTCATCTTCAGCAGCTTTTAGGCTCATTATGGGCTCACATGAGTGGAGGTGTGAGGCAGGCTGGCCTGGATCACTGTCAAAGAAACTGTGTGGCAAGGAGCTCCCTGGCCCTGCAATAAGAGGCTATGACCAAGAGCTGCCCTACCATGTAGTCAGGACCCTACATGGAGTCAGGACTAGAAACCCTGTAAGGATAAATTTCTTACTGCATAGAAAGGCAGTATTACCCTGTAGATCATAATGGGATAAATGTGAACTGGGGGGGGGTGTTTATAAGAGTTTTATTAAGTATATGAAAGCTTCCAGAAGGCATATGGGAAAATGTTCAAGGGCTTCTATCAATGCCTTTTTTACTGAAATACCATAGATATATTTGACAGAAATAAAGAATATTAAAAACAGAGCAATAAAAGCCTAAGGAAATTGTATAGATTTTGCTGTTCAGAGGAAATGCAGGATACTACATGAGGATAAAATTTAAGTCCTACTGAAGCCACTGGCCAAGGACCATTATTCTTTAGTGAAACAAAAGATTTCACAGAGAAAGTTTTGTACAAAAAGATCTGAGTGCTCTAAAGTTAAGAGTAGAGTGTATTTATGGAAGTATTTTTACAAGCCATTCTTCACAGTGTGTACAAACCCAATAATTAAATACAGTTCTTTGATGACAAAGTCTTTAAAAATACTTTATCTGATCACACAAGGGTGCCACTAAAGCAAAGAAAGAGGAGATCTAGCCTACAGAACAGTGGTAGCTTCAGATTTGGGTGATTGGACTCAATCTACAAAAGGCTGATGTTTCAACTACACAATGCCATGCTCAGCATCTTGGGCAATAGCTGCTCCCTATAAAATACATCAGTGCTTGCTGTCAGAGTCCAGATCTTCCCAGCTCAAAATTATCAGCAGTGGGTAAGAGGCTCCTGCGTGGCCTCAGCTCCAGCTCTGTATCACTGTCCTGGGAAACTTTATTTCATGCACCAGGATGGCATGATGCCACTGGGTACTGCAGCCCTAGCAACAGGGAGGTGCCTATGCTGCCCCAAACAAGGAGGGCAGCTGTGTTTGGATTCCCTCCAGCATGCATGCAACCTAACCAGGTCCAAAAAAAATATAGCACAAGGTCACAAACCTAAGACAGTGCTTAAAAACATTAATCCCACTGCAGAGAGGGCTGTGGTTTAATGCATAAACATCCATGGTGTTTCCTATTTTCTAGCAGGGGTTATCTGTGCTCAGCAGACAGGCTTTCAGCTCCCCTCCTCAGCTGCCAGTGTTCTACTTCAAGTAGGTGGCAGAGGCACCCAGCTCAGGGCAGTGGATCCCATTTCAGGTCTGGCATGCCTAAGCTTTATTCACTGATGCAGTGATGCCCCGAGCTCTTCAGTGCTTCAGTTCTTCATTTGTACAATTGATTAATAGTAACAGCCCTTACTGCCTCACCAGGGTGTTGTAAAGAAAAAACAGTAAGGCACTCAGTGATTGGATAGCAAAGGACTTTGTAGGAGGTCCTAGGAATATTTTTAACATTTTCATGGTTCAAATATAGATCTTCAAGACAATTTCTGCCCCGTACAGACAAAGGACCTGGAAGAAGGACATGTCAGCCTTGTGCTTGCTCCCTGCATAACATCATCTTTCTCAAGGCATTTTGCTAAATGCAGAGGTCCCCAGGAAAGTCCATGGTCAAGCCATGATGAGCCACATCACATTAGTTCCTTCCTAGCATGCTCTGGCCACAAGGACAGGCTGCCTTGCTGCCACTTCGCACAGGCAGGTACTGCCCTTGTTCTGTCCAAGCCACTCTCTCATGTTGCATTTAAGAGAAGTGTAAGGTCTGGTTTACATTTCCAGAGGTGCAAGTCACAGTGCAGCTGCCAGTGCAGGCACCACCCTGGGATAGTTTGGATGCTGTAGTCAAAGACAGCCAGAGTTTTGACTGCACAAATAGAAGATCCAGTCACCACAGTACTCCACGCAAAGCCTGTTCAGGAAGGGCTCTGCATTGACTCTGATGACCACTGGCCTGTACACTGAGTAGAACTTAGTACAGGGAGTAAAAGCAGGGTGTTGGATGTTTCCCTTACTTACCTCTGGGAAAGAGCTAAAGAAAGATGTTGCAGGACCTGTGGTATGCAAATAGATACTGTGCAAATAGTGTCCCAGCACTTTAGAATAAACTAGATGTGTTTCTGGTCTAGTCTTCTCCTACAACAAAGAAGAGGATGTAGATGGCAGAACATAAAGCAAAATTTAAAAACCTCATGTGATTCCACAGCTGGTGTCCACTTAAGCAACCCAGAAGTAATTTCCCATTCAGCCCATGAGAAGAGGTTTAAATTTCATTTGTGCCATTCACTTCCTTCTTTAGTCCTTGTTCCTCTTTCAAAGGTTCCAGCTCAGGCCCATCCTGTGTGCTCGCTTTGTTCCAGTTATTTCTGCCTTCATTTTCTGTCCTTACAGATTTAGGATCCTCTTCTTTGGCCTTTCTTTCCTTCTCCTCCTTGGCAAGCATCCGATAATTATAATAATTCATGATGAACAGAAAGGTTCCTGCCAGGACCATCACAGCTCCACATTTAATGAACATATATTTATAGTCCCCAAAGGTATCGATAAGTGTTCCTGTAAAACATATGTTTAAAAAAAAAAGAGACACTTAGAGATGAAGGCAAGAATATTGTGTTTTCAGTCCCAAATACAAAGGGACAGCCTTTTGGCTTTAAGGCAAAATAAGACATTCTCTGGACTTGTGATCTCTTCCACAAATACTCTGATGCAGCAAATACTTCACACACATTCTGCTGTATAGCCTGTGAGTAGTTGATATAGGTAACACTGCCAATAATCTGTACATTAAGAAGTTAAGTAGAAGGGGACAGAGAACTTCCATTGCAAATTCTGGACTTTTTAGGTACACCTATTTTTTCCATGCAGAAATTAAGTCCTCTGATCACACAGTCTGCAAACAGTCTTTATTGCCTTCAGTGATCACCTAGAAGGACGTCCATTCGACTCAGTAGTCCTCAGGCTGCCAACAAAAGCATCAGCTCTCTGAAATACCTTTGTGAGATGGCACCTGGCCACTGGGTCTCATCTTAGACTCTTGACAAAGACCCTCCAATTCATTCCACCATGGGTCACTGACCAGCATTAGAGGGGACTGAGCTTTTGGTCACAGCTGCCCTCTTTGCATTTATACGTGTGATCTGAAGATGAAAGGGCACTGCGTGGAGCTGGAAAACATTAGTTCCAGGGAAAGCAAAGATGATGCTGTCAACGTCAGATAATTTCAATGCCAAGACAAATGTGACAGGTTCTTCTCAAAGGTTAATGCCTCTGCTACGGAGTTACAGAGTAATTGAAGGGAGACGGCTTAATTGAAATGTCAGTGTTCTCCATTATGTCAAAATGTAATGCAAATCTTATTGGGATTATGATCCTGAGCATTAATTCCCATTTACTGGTGCAACACAGGCCATTCTTAACATCCCAAATCCTAATTAAAGTAGGACCCACTCCTAACCTGGCCTTCATAGTACAGATAGTCCTCCTTGAAACTGGCCCATCATCCATTAGCTCTCTTGACTTTTTGGAATATGTTCTCCTCCTTAAACAGAAGGGCCTTTAATTACTTCCTGACTGACCCCTAATGTTGAAAAGCTGATGATTAATGATCCCACTGCATTACACTAACAGGGGATTTTATAGCCACCAAATAGATTTCTTGATCATGAAAATAACGGGTTTTCACTGGTTTTGCTCACTGGCTCTTCCTGAATCATTCCTAGATGTCCTGGTACACCATTTGCAGTGCACTGCGTTGTTGATGTTGCTGGTGAAACATCAACCAAATGCTAATTGCAGCAATTTTTCCTTTTCTGCTAATCAGGATGACCTAGAGGTCTCCTAAACAGGCTTCAATGAGAGTTTTAATGAGTAGAGTATTGGAAAATTCAACAGTAGGATAGTCTTGCCTCTTTTCCTCTGAGAATAAGATAAAGTCGTAAAACACACTGGGAACAATTTACTTAGTTCATCAAAGCAGAACCCTGCAGTAGGTTATTAAAGTGCCAAAGAACCAATAAATTTACTGCTTATTAAAATGGTGGGAAAACCCTACAAGACTAATATTACTGATTATTACATAGAACTGTTTTAGCCTCGTTAGCAGTCTCTGGTCATTAACTTAATCTTCCACACAGAAAATGATATAATTCAGAAAATGGTCATTTTAAAATAGTATTTTCTTTTGTTTGCCATTAATTAAATAATGAATCTCTAAGGCAGCAAGAGGATACAGCTGCTTCTGTCACACTGTATGAGCTACGTGGTAATATGAAGAATTCAATGGCTCTGAAAGATGTGTCCTACAGAGCATTAGACAGATCTCCAATTTGGAATCCAGGAAATGGGTTTAAACTACCTTCTGCCTGTCCATTCATTAAATTTACCATGCCACTGCCATATCAAAAGAATTAGCAGGGTATAACTCTTAAACATCCAAATACAGACAGCACACACAACCTAATTAAACATTTTAGCACACTTAGAGGTGACTGGTTTCCAAACCAGTTATTCAGGCTTGCATACAGGTGAGATGCAAATTGCAGGACAGGGCACATAGATAGGGTTGTATTTATACTCTAAGAGGGTGTCACCTCTAAAGTCATTTAATTCAGAAACAACTCAGATTTGACAAGGACTATATGTGATCCAATGCCAGGTTCAGATACAGCGTCTTCCAGACATGGGGTGTTCCTTGTAGAGAAAGAAGTGAGCACGTGTTATAGAAGGAAAGAAGCAGAGGTGGTTAAAATCCCAAGAGATCATTCTTCCCACTGTATCCTTCAGATGACTGTAAACCCTGCTGGCAGTTGAATATTGTCAGCATGGACCTTTGAGGGTCTCTGTCTTTTGGTATTTTAAACCATGCCATTGAAAAGAAACCTTTTTTTATTATTATTTTTGGAACAGCCTATCTATCAGATGCACTAAGAGGACTGAAATCCAAAAGTAGAAGTACTGGGAGCCCTAGAGACAAGTAGCCAAACTTAGGTTTGAGTCAGCAAGAGGCTGTTGTGCTTCACTGTGCTTAAATCATGGTGGATTCCAGCCTTTTGCAATGGGAGAAGATTTCAGGAGGGGTTTTCTGAAGGGCAAGGTTCTTGGTGTTGCAGGAAGTCTCACTCTGCAAGTTCAGTTCAAGTGTTTGAAGGGATTGGGGACTAAAAGATCAGTCTCCAAACTGCTGAGGTCAACTGGAGGACTACACAGAAAGGAGTAAAGAGGAGATCCCTATGACCTGGCTTCTTTGTCCAATTCTAATTGGGAAATGGTGTGTGTGAAGCAGAGGAAGCACATCTAAAATCACTTTTTACAAACACTGCTTGCAACAGTCTAAACATAAATGACAACCAGTGGAAGCAGAGGAAGGAAAGACACTCACCTCCGATAGGTGGTCCCAGCAGTATCGTACAACACTCAGCAATGGTGACCAGGCCGACAGCGCTTGTGAACCGGGCAGCTCCCACGAGGTCCATGAGGGTTTCAAAGAGCATGGCACAAACCATGCCAAAGGCCAAGCCAAAAAATATGGAGTAAACCACAAGCCCTGTGTAGCCAGAAGCCAGTGGGCACAGAAGGTGGCAGGTGCCGTTGAAAGCAATGGAGAAGCTGAAAAAGTATTGAATCCGCGGCCTCACCCACTTGCTGTTTGCAACGATGCCAGTGGTGGGTCGGGCAATCATATCCACAATAGCAAGGATAGAAAGGAGGAAAGCAGCTGAATATTCATCAATGCCAATGTGCTTTGCATAGGGTGCCAGAAAAACAATGGGGGCAAAAAACCCCAAGAACATGAGCACGTTTCCAATCAGGTAGATCAGGAACCCTCTGTGCTTAAAGAGGGAAAAATCAAGGTACTGATTGACTTTTTCACAACAGTCCCTTCCTCCTGCTTCTTCCACTTCGGTCTCCCTGGGGACATTTGTGGGACTACTCATTTCCACAGCATCCTTAGTGATGTCTTCTTTCAGAGCATCCTTCCCTTCCTCAGTCGCCTGGGTTTTGACTGATGCTGTGGCTGCCCCGATGGGTCTGAAGAGAGCTCCTGCCACACAGCAGTTTAATAAAATCGCCCCAAGAATTAAAAAGCTTCCCCTCCAGCCAAAATTGTCAAAAAGGAACTGGTTGAGAGGAGCCAGGGTGCAAAGCATCACAGGGCTCCCTGCCATAGCAAGGCCATTCGCGATGGGTCTTCTCTTTAAAAAGTATTTCCCTATGATTATCACTGATGGCTGGAGGTTGAGAGCAAGGCCAAATCCTGGAACAAAGAAAAAATAGTTGAGATACAGAAAGGAAGACTTAAGACCCATTTATCTTCAGTTTATTTTTAAGGGAAATTCATAGACAGTTGGTTCACTGGTGGCTCTTCAACATGATAGTCTGGATGCAGACTTTGCTTTACGCCTACGCTTCTGGCTGCTGCACTTGGGTCACCAGACCCCAGACCACAATGGTCTTGGAGGAAAGGATGGATCAAACAATAAAAGATGGTAACTCCCAGTTTGAAGAAGGTTGTTCTGGCTTGGACAGTGCTAACCACCAAAGTGCATCCTTCTCACGAGTGACTGGGGCTGGCACGCCCTTCCACGGGCTGTGGGCACCCAGCACTGCTGCAGGACAGACAGACCTCAACAGAAAATAACATCACCCTTTCCTGCCACTTGCTCATTTGGTGGTGTGAGCAATTCAGATCTGATGCAGAAGATTAAGAAGTCTGCAAGTACACAGCAAAACAGCTACCAAGGATGCTAATTGAATAGGACCCTAGAGTGTTTCTTTTAATTAAAATTTATTTTTATTGCATTTAGATATATAAATGGCATTATAAATCTGCTTTGCTAATTCAGTTAACCAGCTCCTCTTGCACAGGTGAAATCTGAAGGCAGAGGTACCAAATGCTGTGATGGTCTCAACTTTGTGTGGTTCTGTTTGAGAGCACTGGTGTATGATAATCTCTTCTTTTCAAGAATTTCCATGAGGTGTAGTATTTCATCAAAAAAAGTTAAATTTTCAGAACTCCATCAAAATGACATTTAAAAACCATGCCACATACTTTCCACCCTATCATCCAGGAAAGAACGAGCCACATCAGAACAAAGCAGAAATGTAATCCTTGAAGTGATTAAACCAGGGAACATGAATTCTGAAAATAGGGTCATGCAGATTTTTTTCTTGTTCATTAGTCTATATAATTAGTTTGTTTAACTGTGCAGTACATAATTAGGCATATTGCTTTACAGAAGAGAATTTAGAAAGGTCAAGGTCTTCAAAATTAATTAAGGAACACTATCATTAGTCCCTGATAGAGTATAATCCAAATGATGCAGCAGAATTCAACTGATGTTTGATAGCTCCAGTTTGAACAGTTTTACACAATTATGATTTTTGCCAAGATTCTTTTTTCATTTTTTTTCCAATGACTTGGAATTTTACATTAAAAATTAAATTGAAATGGCAACATATTAAAATTATTCTTGATATGAAACACATTGTCAGCATGAACTTTTCTAGATGTCCCATCTGTTTGGTAGGGCATGTCTCTGGGAAGCACTGCCTGCTCATAATGCATCAGGGGCCAGATTCATCCCCGTGAAGAGGGCTGACCTGAGAGCTATGGATGCAAAACACAGCCTTGGTTAGTAAACACCCTTGATGGTGCTCAGATATAGGAGCCATCTTCTCTCTCCTGGGAAGATGCAACAGAGTGGATCAGAGTTTGCTTTAACTCTGCATTTCCCAGGCTGGCAGGTAAGTGCAGAAATGGAAACATCATTTCCACAGAGTCATTTTTGGTAGGGACCCACCACATGTCGTGCAGAGAAGGAAAATCAGCCTGGTTGCCAGCTACCCACTTAACCAATAATCAACTCAATTTTTTTATTATGTGAGCATTAATTTGCCAGTCAGACAAATCTAATTTAATATTACCTCATGCTCTTCCCATTAATTAAATTTAGAGAGTTTCAAATTGACTGACTGGAATTTCAATTTACTTTAAGCTTTTGGCTGACTTTAGTTGGAAATATTTATATGCTTTTCACTACAGTTTTCAGAAACTACAGTAGCTTTGCCATGGCTGAAACCATTACTTAATAACCCCATTTTGTCCCCAGGTATGTGACAGAGAGACCTATCAGTGCTGGTGCACGAACAGAAGCAAGCCCGTGCCAGAGGAAGCATCCTTCCCTAGATTAAATACATCTCCTTCATATTAGAAGGAAATAAGTGGTGTTTCAGGAGTCAGCTGTGTAGCTATTGATCTTGTTCTTACTTTATTAGCAAGGGAAGTTCCTACCAGGTATTTCAATGCTCAACACTAACAGCTGAGGCAAAGACTCCAGTCTCATTAGTCAACGTGCTTCACCCCAGATCCCATTTTATTTTGTGGCAGTCTAATTGGTACAGATTGAACTAAACTGTGACCAATTGTTATTGCCTTGCATTTAGCTTTGAAATTCACTGCTACTATCTCAGATTTGAAGAAGAGGTTGCATGCCTAAACACCTAGTTAATGCATCCAGGCTGGCATCTCTCCAGGTCGACAGCTTGCAAACCCCATTGCTTTTTCTAAGCGCTATAGGGAAACAAGTGAGGAAGAGAACACGGGGTTTACAGCGTGTGCAGAGTGCCTCATGCATCCCACAGCTCGGTGCCATCAAGGACAGAACTGCTTCAGAGCTGCCTCTGACAGCGGAGCCCGGCTCCTGCTCTGCATGCAAATGGAAAAGGACATAATCAAGAAAGCAATTGAGATTGCTGCATCTAATCCCTCCACCGTAAACAGATACTTCCCACTCTGCTCCTCTGAAGAGATTTCTATTAATATGCCAAAGGCACAGGGCTGTAGCAGAGATCTCCTAGTACCAGCTATCTTGTTTTTATCTCCATGCCTGTGAATTACAAGAGCGTGGTCTTTCACATCAGTCTCTTTTCTTTTCAGGCTGGCTGGAAGGAAGCTCGAAAGAGCTCAGAGTTTACAGGTTGCTTTACAATCATTGCAAATCACCGTTACAGAAGTCTCTCTGCTCAGCTGCATGATGAGCAGGCAGCTTCATAATCGCCCTTGAACGTTTCCATGTTAGGCCTGACCAGCAAAAGCACTTCAGGCCTAATTAGAGGCATCAAGCATGTTAGTGGGATTACAGGAATCTTCCTCTCCCTGTCACATTAATAGTCCTTCCCCAGCACACATCCCCCCCTCCCTGGAAATGATGGGTTATTAGTTAAAACCTCATCCATACAGCTGCCCTCGTTAGGCAAGCAGGAGGGAAAGACAACAAACAGTGTGCTTTGCTCTGAGGAAACAGCACGGTGTTAAAGACGAGGGAGACAGGGACAGCTTTGGCCCCATACCCTGTTGCTGACATGAGGGTTAAATGTGTGCACTGAGCACAGCTCATACTATCAACTCTCTGGGATGGGCAGTGGACTAGATTTGGACCAAATAGAACAGAGTCTTCATAAACCCCAGGCCCGTTAGGGTTAGACACAAATTCCCTGGCATGCTTTCAGACAAGCACCTTTGAAAATGGGAGCTGGTGCCTTCCTACAGCATCGTTCCTTGCCTCAGCCCTTCTGCTCACCAAAATGCATATAGTTTTAGCAAAAGATTTACAGTTTCCATGTGCTAATCCAGCATTAGTCAACTTGCTAGAGGTCATTTCTTTAGCAGGGAATAATGCAGCAATTAAACAATATTGAATTTATCCATGGGGAACATTGGTTACTTTTATTTCCCATCACTTGGCTTCTCAAATCTCTTTCAAGGAATCTGCAAGATTTATGCATCTGGTAATGCCACAGTTCCATTTAACTACAGTGACTCCCCTTAGAAAGAGTAAGGGTTAAGAGAGGGAATCCTACAGGGGGGATTTATTCCCTACTGTACGGATTTAATGAAGCAATATTAGTGTAGCAGAACAGGGTGACAAACTTTCTGTCCCAATTTACTTTGCTGGTGGCTGACTGTATTGATTTTAAATGTTGAGGTTGCACTTTCCATGTTCAGAAAGCAGCAACACTTAGTGTGGCTGCAGAGAGGCAGGGAACATTCATTAAAGCACACACCTTGTGACCTCAAAAGCCAATTTTGAACTCACTGTGTCATGATTTCAGGCAGATGTCCTAGCTGCACTGGAAGAAACGCTGGCTAATATAATAGTAGCCAAAATAATCAAACCAACCCACTTACAATTAAGCACCTACGCTCACACAGGTGGAGAACTCCAAACCATCCACCTTTAAAAGCAATAACCAAGCACCTGCAGGCTTTAATGATGCTGGACTGAGCCTATGCCTTCTCCTCTTTGAGTCTGCAGTATGGAAAGTCAGGTTGCAATACCAAAAATTCAAACTGGAACTTCAATAAGGAAACACAGAGGTATTTGCTTCTCAATAGGAAAAATATTGCATATATTCAATCAGTTCCAGTGGTTATTATTTCAGGTTAAGGTCCTGCTAACCTCTCAGGCAGGCAAAGGGTGAGGAAACCCAAGCAAACCCCATAAATCCCATGCCAGATGTCTCATGAAGAGAAGGTAACACAGAGTAATGTAGGAACACAGGTGCTGGCTTCGTAGTCACGCTCCTGTCTGCTTGCCCAGGGCAGAGCACAGTCATCCTGTGTTCACTTCAGCAGGAGCTGAGGGCACTGACAGCCACCCTCACCGTTGCCTCTGGCCAGGAGCCACTCAGCTGCAAAGAGCACATCCCCCGCTCAGATCCCGCACGCGATATTCAGCCAGAAACACGGTGCTTAGCAGGGGTCGTGCTCTCTGCTAAAGCTCATCTGGAGCAGCTGGCAAACGAGGGCCCCAAGTCCCACAAGCTTTTTATCTCACCAGGTTCCCATTGCGTTTGGCTGAGGTGCCCAAGACAGCGGGAGAGGACCTCAAGCACGGGTGAAAAGGAGATGCTTACCTGTGATGAAGCCCACGCAGATGTAGAGCTGCAGGATGCTGGTGCAGAAGGAGGCTGAGACCATCCCGATGCCACACAGAAGGCCTCCAAACATAACCACAGGTCGGCTGCCATAGCGGCTCACTAGAATACTGCTAATGGGACCTGGGGAAAGAGTGCAAAACGGTCCTTGAGGCAAGGCTCTTCTGCCAGAAGGGCTTGTTTGACACAAAGCAGGCACAATTCTGCAGTATCAGTGTCCCTGGGGTGCCGATGAAAGCTTCTAGGGTGACTTCAGGAAGAAGATGGAAAAAGGGAGGGAGAAGATCTGCACTGTGTGGAGGTGGCAGCGTGTCCCATGCCATGCAGCAGCTGCGTAGCTGGTGACAGCTCCTGCTTCCAAGTGTCATGAAAGAAGGGAAGCAGCAATGTCAAAACAGGTGGACACATGACCACAAAGGAAGGACCTTCTTGATTTATTATGATGCTAAATTGTACACACAAAGCAGAGATTCGTATTACGAGGCTGGTATCATGAATACTGCTGCATTTTTAATGCCTCTATTTAATGCAATTCCAATACTGCTGACCAGGACTGAAGCTTTAGCAGAACAGTTGTTAATTAAATCTTAACAGCAGTCTATGTAGGTAGAAACAGTTTGAGATGATGGATTGCTGGAGCTCAAAAGAACCAGTTTGGTCTTGCAGTCATGTAAAGAGGTGGCTCAGGGAAGTGCAAAATCCTGAAAGACAGAGGTGGTTGAACAAAAACTGTGCACCCTGAAAGGAAGCAGTGAGATCTGAGGAAGTGAAGCAGGCCAGCAGCTTTGGGTAGAGGAGGAAAGATGGGAGCTCTTGTGTGTAGTAGCCTCAACTAGCTGCAGGACCAGTAAAAAACCAGAATCACAGGAGGAACTGTTGGAGGGACTCTGAAGGCCTCAGGACCAAGCTCCTGCTCAAAGCTAAGCCAACTCTGAAGTCAGATCAAGCTGAGAAGTCAGAATGAGAGAAAGCAAACTGAGCAGGAAAGAGTGGTCTAGAAGTTGAGCTATGAGATGTAAGAAAAAAATTCTGTATGACACAAAAACCTGGGACCAAAATGCCACAAAAACGATAAGGGAAATGAGGCAGGGGGATCCAGGCAGCATTTAGTATTTTACCTTACCTGACAGTTTCTGGTGCTACTCAACACACAGCAATGGTGTTTTGGAGCCCAAGAGCCTGCTTGCCTTCATCCCTGCCATTATGAGCAGCCCACAGTGTCCACATACAGATTACTGGAAATGGGTATTTTAAGACTACAGGCATCCCTGAAGAGTTGGGCTGTGGGATGTAGCTCGACACAGAGCCATTTGTTTAAGCCTTTGCTTAAACAGTCTCAGCCAGAAATAGTGCCAGAGCTCTTTCTAGACCCTACAAACCACGGTGCACTTGAGGAGTGAGACCCAAAAACCCCAACACCCCTCAGCTTTGCAAGAATACAAAGCTGTAGGCATGACTGGGTTAATCTAGGGAACAAAGCCCATCATTACATTTGTAACATGTACAACGTTTTCCACTAGATATAAGGTCAAAATACTCTCAAATGAAACACACACCAGCATAGTCTCAACAGCACCCCTGTAACTGTGTGATCTGTGAGCTGGTCCCATCGAATGCACCATTCAATTAAAATTTCTGCCAGTGTATAATTATGTGGAGAGTTTCTTCTCCTAATCCTGTAACTAGATTCACGTGCATGCATCCTTTCACTGCACAGAGTGCTACAGCATTCAATGAGGAGTTCTGGGGAAGGAGATACATATGTCACATCAGCACAGGAGGAAGGGGACCCTTTTCTTACTGAGCTTCCCGTGGTCAGGGCCTGGACTTGGATCATACTTGAGCTGGTCTCAGCACGTCCTGTAATTCAACAGAAAGAGCCAGTGTTCCTCAAAAAGGCACCAGCACATTCATCTACAGCCTTAGGGCACACATCTCTTCCATTTTTCAATTTTCCACATGTCCACAGTTCTCCAGAATCAATCTAATTACTCAACTAAGAAAATGTGGTTTCAATTACCTTCTCCCACTGGAAGGGGGCTTTCACATTAGCCCTAAAACTACAGGATGTCACACCATGGAGCAGAGCATTTAAAACCCATAAGGTTTCTGCCAAGGCCCCTCTCCTGCTCTGATCTGGGGCAGTTCCCACAGAAAGAAGCCCTTGCTACGAAAAGAAAAATGAAATGCTTGCTCACGTTCCTCCTGAAGCATCCAGGAGAAGGAGAATATGGATCCACATCCCTCTCATTCCAGCCCATAAGCTGTCCTGTTAGCTTCACCTATCATTAATGGTGGGTTTGGACCATGACACCAGATGATGAACTGGAAGGGGCTGAGGGTGGGACACACTGCTCTGCTTCTGAGCTACAGGGACAACCCAGGGTAGAGGCTGGAGCGGATGAAAGCAAAAGCTCATATCCCAACAGCTGATTTTACAAATGAGAGCACCCTACCCATGCCCTGGGGCACCCCCCCATGAGTGTGCAGTGCCCTCAACCACATCCCAACTCCCCAGCAATCACTTAGCAAGCTACAAGCTTGTAACTGCTCCCTGTTCTTGCCTTGTGTGATCTCTCAGCAATGCTTTGCAGCAGGTCTGCGTGACCTTCAGCAAACAGCCTTCATCTGCTGTAACCAGCATTGTCAGTCTTACAGGGGGACAATCACTTGTTTGCCAGTCTGAGTGGGAGAGCTGGGGTCTCTGCCTGGGCTGGGCCAAGCTCACAGGGAACTGTGACTAACTTCAGAAGCAGCTCTAGCTTTTCTCCTTCACAGCCTGGAACCCTAAGCCCAGGCCCTGTGAGCCTGCTTTGCTAAAGCAGCACAGCATGCAGGATCACGGCACACGCTTCTGAGTGACAGCATTTGATCTCACACACATAGGACTGAGGGTCAGAAACCTCCAAGATATTAAATGCAGACAGCTAGAGGAAAAAAACAGGAGCAGAGCATCTGGGCTAAACCTTTCCAGCCACTGGAGAATCCACAGAGAGGGCCCTGATGAGCACTCAACCTGTGGGGAAAACATCAGCTACACCTACATTTTACATGACACCAGAGAATCCAAGACAAGGTTTCAAACAGGCAAAAAGCCTTACTAACTGCTGCTCACAGGCCACAGGTTTCCTAACAGCCCTGAGCAGACCTTTCCAATGCACTGAAGCAAATGGAAAAATCACATCCCCAAAATTACTTCCACTTAAGTCATTTGAACCTACAGAAATGTCCATAGCCTTTAACAGAGCAGCCTTTCAAAAGCTGTCCCATCTCTTGGGCAAGAACCAGCACACACAATATGTCACATAGCTGAGCACACTTCAGCACACACACCCTGCCCGCCTGGGCAGGCACATGGAGCACAGCCACAGACACCTTCCCCCTGCCCAGACGTCCTCAGTGATCACCATCACCCCTGACAGCTCTAGATGCACCTTCTTCCTGCCCTGCTCTGCCACGTGCCACCCACAGTGCATTGCTTGCAGGGGGCTGATTAGCCATCAAATATTAGATAGCTTTAATAACCGTGTTCTGGAAAGCTTGGGCAAACATCAAATACCTCAAGTCACAGAAGAAGAATTAAGAAGGGACAACAAAGCCAGCACCACAGTTGTGGGAAATAGGAGACACGATTACTGCTTTGCTCGCAGCTATTGCAAAAATTAGAAGGATGACAGCCCCTGGAAACGTGGTGGAATTGAAAAGCAGGACCTGTCATTTACCAGTTACTCAGCCTGCATGAAGAGAATAAAGATACTGTATATTACCACACAGAAAGCAATTACAGTGACAACATGTGCAGCTTAGATCCCAAGGCACCTTTACTTGCTAAAACCTGCCTGGTCAAATGTGCAGGAACCCCAGGCTCCCCTGTCCTGGCATCCACACCAAACCACCCTCCCTTCCTGTGGGCCGACAACAGGAGAAGCTAACAGGAGTCAGGGTGATTTTTGCCTCTTAAATTACAGAGTTGGGTGAGGACAGAGCAAGAGAAACAGCTGGCAGAGCTCTAAGGAAGATGTCATTTACCTGGCTTCACCTTGCAGGGCAGGGTGCATACAAAGGGGGCTCTGCCTGCAGAAAAACTCTACAGCCTAGAGAGCAACTGTTTGCACCAAACATCCCCTGAAGATGCTGCTGGGATCATGGCAGCCCTGGAAGACTGATGTAACATAAAGCACTACCCTCAGCCCATATAAATCACGCTGGTTTAGCAGCTGTCCTGCATAAAGCCTCTCTTTTCTCATACCTGTGGCAGATTTCCATTCGTTGTTAGCTGGTACATGAAAGGCCATGTCAAAGAAGCTGCTCCTGGTGGCAAGCAGAACCCAGGAACTCGCCGGTGGGAAATAAAGCAAGCCCTAACTCATTTGTTAGCTTGTCCAATTACTTTTCACCTTGAGTTTGGTGTTTGCAGAAGTGAAAAGGACCCTGAAGAGGAGATTGTAAAACCGTAAAGAAAATGCAAAATACCCTGGGCTCCCCTCTCTTCTCCTCCACAAAGCCAGGAGATCTTGTCATTTATTCTTTGTGAGCCGCTGAACTATGATCCGCACAGGCCCATAACACAGAGTTGGCATTTAACAAGAAATACCAATCCAGACTGGCTTAAACTCTTGCAGGTATAACAGTGCTCAAAAAATAGACACCTGAATTGCCTTCCTGTTTCCCTCAATAAGCCTTATGAATGTTTTATGAGCTGCAAAGCTTCCAGTGTTGATGCAAAACGCCGGTGTGTTTTTAACAAGGACTAACAGATTCTTCTCTCCCATACCTCTCACCATATATACACCCCTGATTTGTAAGGTGTGCTTGTCTTCTGTTTTGTTTTATTTAGTTTTTTAACTTAACCTAAATTCTAAGAGAAACAGTTTCCCCCTTTTTCAGCGGAACCTGGCTTGGATGAATTTCTGCTGACATATTTCTGTGCAGGACTCAGAGAAGGAGTGAAGAGCTGAGACCCTGAAAGGCTGATCCTGTAACCCAGAGGCCTCCATGCAAGGCAGGGTTTTTTCCAGGTTTCACAAGACTGACCTTCTGCCAGCGTAGAGTGGCCTGGAGCCATCACAAACATCACATGCCTGCTGGTAAAACCATTTGATGGCCATGCAGATGATAAAATAGCAACACTAAAATAATCTACCAGACCCCAGTGCTGACAGATTTAGGACGACCAATGTCCCCCATCACTGGCACTGCAACGTGCAGCTCAGCTTTTCCCACTTTTCCACAGCGACTAGCAGCTCTGAAGAGCTGACACTCTAACAGGGACATTGGTCAGCACCAAAAGAACTGCCTGGATAGTTAATGTTTTCCAAACTGCTGTGAAAACACAGATAATACCAAGGAACCCAGCACGGCGTGACTGGCATTGCCTACGTGGAGTCACTGGGGACAGGAAGGAGCAGAGCGTACTCAGCTGGGAGGAAAGGGGGGGAAATAATTTATACTAATAAAACAAAGCCTATTACTACACTAGCAGTAAAACAACGGCAGGAGCAGGCCTGCAATTTCCTCAGTAATAATCTCACTCCCTTGGTGGAACAGCAACACTGCCTTTGGCCTTGTCATTTATTCACCAGGGTACCAGCCCACTGTAACTGCAAGCTCCTCATTACCCTGCAAACGACAGCGAGTGCCCCCACGTTATTAACACGCTGCCAGAATTCACCAGCCTCCCACAGCAGGAGGGAGCAGCAGCAGCCATCAACCCCTGGTAAGGATGCACACCCCGAAAGGTGGGTGGCCTGAGACAAAAAAGGCACTGTTGCAGTTTGGTGTAACTGCTGCTTCAGTGGCTCTTGTAGGCTGCATTTACAGCTTTCTGCAAGCCCCATGTTTTGAAAAACACTGGTACAGTCAAGGCCAAATTTGAGACCAAGCCTATCAGAGCTGGTCACAGCGCCTCTGTGAATCACATATAGGAGAAAAAAACCTGCTGGCAGGGGCACTTTGCCACCGGAGCGGGAGTGAGAAGATGTAACAAGGTGCACAGACTCCAAGGCCAGGCCTGCAGGAGGGGGAGGGATGAAGAATGCGGAGAGAAAGTTTCCCCTGCAGCTCGTGGTGGAGCCCATGGTGAAACGGGTGTCCCCCCGAAGCCCATGGATGAGGACGGGGAGCAGAGACCATTATGCCCTGTGCAGATTGCTCCAGGCCTCAGCAGGTTTGCCAAGGGACTTGTGACTTTGCGGGGGACCAGGCCGGGGGGTCTGGACCCGGACGTCAGCACCCTATGGAGGGGAGAGTCCTGCTGAGAGGCCTGTGGTGAGGGGATGACTCCCCGATAGAGAGGACTCACGCTGCAGAAGGTCGTGGACACGACTCTCGCGTGGGTGGGACCCCACGGTGCCGCAGGGGAAGGGTGTGTGTATGTGGAATGCCCCCCCCCAGCTGAGATGGAAGACAGCTTGGGAGGAACGGACTGAAACCCCTCACTCTCCATTCCCTGCCCCCCCTGTACTGCGAACGGGAGGGAAGAAGGGAGCGAATCTCTGATTAAAGTCATGAGTGCGAAGAGGCGAGGGGTGGGGGGAGGAAGTAGAAGTGATAATATCTGGGGAAGAAAAGCAGCTTGTTGGGAATCACCGGAACCCCCATTCCCTGCTCCTCCCCGCGCCATGTTGGGGGGGGAAGAAGGGAGTAAAATCGGGATGAGTTTTAAGTTTGCTGAGAAGGGAGGGGTGGGGGGAAGGTGCTTGAAGACCTGGCCGCTTCTTATCTCGTTCCGGTTCACTGGGTGTAGTAGTTGTAGTAAGTAGTAATAAATCACTTTTTCTTTCCTTTATTCTGTGCTGCGTCTGTTTTGCCCATTGCACTAACTGGAGAGTGATCCCTCTGTCCTTATCTCAAGTCCTAAGCCTCCCAATATCTATTTTTCTCCCCCTTTTCGGCTGAAGGGGGGAGCGAGCGAGCGGCTTGGTGGGGATTTGGCCTTTGATTAGGGCCAAAACCACCACAGGCACACTCACAAAGGCAAGGGGAAAGGGATGAGCAGGTTGAAACGTGCAGCCTTTCAGTCTTCTGCCTTGCTAGAAGTCCAAGGTGCAGGACCTGGGGGGTTCACTGTCTTAAGGGTTTGTCACCAGGGCTGGGAGAACTGCTGCTCCCCAGCTGTCCCATGTTAAATGAGCCCTGCACCTGCCTGCTGCAGAGCACCAGTGGAGAAGAACTGCTGGTACCTGCTAAGAACACTGTGTTATTGCTTGGTTCAGATGGTTTGTCTTGCACTTGCACTAGCTGAGGAGCCCACGCACATCTGGTTTTTCCTCAGGCAGTGGTACTGGAGATAACGATGCACACTGGTGCTGGACGACATGCCAGTGCTGGAGGACAAACAGCAGTGAGCCAACCTCCCAGGTGACAGCCATCGTGTCAAATCTCCCAGATCCCAAAGGGCAGCTTCCAGAGTCCTGTCCACCCTTAACCTGCCCTGATGCCTTCTGTTAGTATTACTTTGCACAGCAAATAATTGTTACATGAGGAGGCTGAAACCCAGCCTGTGCACCAGCGGGTCCCACAGCTAACCTGTCACCAGGAGCTGCCTCTCTTTCTTCCTCACAGGTGGAGAAAACACCTATACATTAGGGGGGGCAATGGCTGCACTTCCAGCACAACCCATGTGAGATGCCTAAGCCAAGCATGGGAGAGACCACCTGGACACGTGTGACTTCATCATCAAACTGGTCAGTCTGTGCTGTTTGGTGCTGGGTCTTCCAGGTAGGATTGGCAGTGTGTCTAAATGAGAGAGCAGTGGGTCTAATGGCCTGGTGCAAAAACCAAGCTGCAGCAGCCCTCCACAGCAGCCAGCAGCCATGCCCTTAGGACGCCAGGGACCCTGACCTCCCATCAGAAATTCATGGATTTGCCACAGCAGCATCCTGATAGTTAAAAAAAGGAGAAAAGCAAAGCAGGTGAGGCCCAAGCTTCAGAAAGACACAGCGTCCTCCTCCTTATCCAGCAATCTTATCTGATCAGTGCTTCAGCCTTTCAATTCCCAGCTTGCACAGCCCACACGTGCTGCTCCTGCGGCGCACAGAGAAGCCACAGGCCAACAGCTCCAAAACTGGGGCTGGAGCCAAGGTCCTTTGTGTCGCTTCAGATTTAGGCAATGAAATATCCACTCCTGCAAGGGGGTGGCGTTGCAGGTGATGAGCACGCAGCTCAGTGGTTTCCCCAGGCTGCTGGTTTGGATCTCACCCACACAGCAGATCACAGCCACTGACCTTCAGAAGGTCAAGACTTCACGTTTTTAGAATTTCTTTCCCATGATTTTTTTAGCTAACCTTTTACTTTGGCAGGACTGCAGACTTTTATCCCCCTCCTCCCCCATTATTTGAAGCCCAGCTGCAGAACATGCAGCTGAAACACCTCTTCCCTGATATAGGCAGCCCTTCGTTACCAACCTCATCACACTGCTCTACAAGCGAGTTGGCCCCTGCCTGGCCATGCTCTATAAAGGGCTTTGTTCACCAACTGGAAGCCCTACATCATTTGACCAAAAGACCAGTTACTCTGAAGAGCCATTCAGGGGCAGAAAAGCTGCAATTCTGCAGGACAGATTGGCATCAAAGCTCTCACACTCCTTCCCACCACAGCGCACGAGCGCATGATGCACTCACTGAGGAGAAACTCTCACATGCTTGAACTTCACTGAACTTCAGCCTGGAAAGATGGGCCCAAGGGAACCTAATGAGGTTCAACACTGCCAAGGGTCAGGGGTGGAACTTGGGTCGGAAGAATCCCAGCCATAGATACAGACTGGGAGAAGAGCTTCTGTAGAGCAGCCCTGCTGAGAAGGACTTGGGGATTGTGGAGGATGAGAAACTTAACATGAACCAGCAGTGGCTCTGGCAGCTCGCAAGGCCAATGGGATCCTGGGCTCCATCAGCAGAGGGGTGGCAGCAGGGACAGGGAGGGGATTGTCCCTCTCTGCTCTGCCCTGGGAGGCCCCATCTGGAGTCCTGTGTCCAGAGCTGGGGCCCCCAATACAAGAAAGATGTGGAACTGTTGGAGAGGGGTCAGAGGAGCCACAAAGATGATCAGAGGGCTGGAGCACCTGCCCTACAAAGAGAGGCTGAGGGAGCTGGGCTGGTTCAGCCTGGAGAAGAGAAGGCTGCGGGGGGACCTCATTGCAGCCTTCCAGTCCCTGAAGGGAGCTTATAAGCAGGAGGGGATTCAACTTTTTAAAAGGATAGACAATGGCAGGACAAGGGGGATGGATTAAAGCTAAAGGAAGGAAGGGTTAGATTAGATATTAGGGGGAAGTTTTTTACAGAAAGAGTGGTGAGGGGCTGGAACAGGCTGCCCAGAGAAGTGGTGGATGCCCCGTCCCTGGAGGTGTTCCAGGCCAGGTTGGATGGGGCCCTGGGCAACCTTGTGTAGCTCCAGGCCTGGAGGTTGGTGGCCCTGCCTGTGGCAGGGGGGTTGGAGCTCTATGATCCATGGGGTCCCTTCCAACCCAGACCAGTCTATGATTCTATGATTCACTTGAGGGAGTGGATTATAACTTACTCCTGGGCTTCACACCTGCCTCTGAAGCATTAACAACCCCCCAACCAAAACTCTTCACTTTGTTCTTCCTAGTTCTTATTAATCTCAGGTTTTATTAAGTCTATCACATCTCTGTTACTGCTGCCTGGTGACCTTGTGAGCTCCAATGAAAGGCAAAATGATAAAGCTTTGTGACCAAGTCCACGAACACAGAAATATTTCACCTGAACCTATAGTGCTATTAGTGCTTTTAAGTAGAACAGGGCTATTTAAAAAAATAAAAAATATAAGCACATATGTGGTGACCTTGCAGGGCTTGAGAGTCCAGAGAAGTGTAAGAATCTCCAGCACCATCCATTACAGAAAGCAGATCATTCCTCACCTGACTCTCTTAACAAAATCCATGATTCTAATGGTGCTGCTACCCTGGGGATTGCCCCAGAGTGGGAAGACTCCTTGTTTCAATGACACAGGGAGGCTGCTGGACTCGTGGTGGGACTACAAGAGGTGAGGATGATAAGGAAAAAGATGAGCCCCAGCATCACCAGGCAGCTGAGCCATGGGTATGCAGGGAGTGCCTGCCTGGGGTTGGACCATGATGGCAGGATGCTCAATATCCACTGTGGATGAAGAGATATTCCTTTTGTTTCAGCCTACACAAAATATCCATGTGGAAAAGCAGGTGCCTAGGGAATGCCCAACCTGAGAATTTTTGTCAAGGAAGGAGTGCTGACAGATGATGCACTACTGGAAGTATCTTCTGTCCCCTCCTCTCCCTCTCCTCTCTCGTAACCCTCGCTCAGCATGAAGGGCTGGTGAGAAGGTGCCAATGGCATTTCAGACACCCTTGGGTAACAGCTCACAGGGTGGTCAGACACAACACAGGACCCAGAGCACTTGGGTGCTGGAAAGACAATCTGTGTGCTGCAGATGTAGCCTGTGTCTGACTGGGCTGAGCATCTCTGAATGCAAGCTGTGCCTGGGTTACTGACCCTCTCCTTTCTCTGCTAAGCCCAAGTTGTAGTAAATGATGGGAAGCCCATAGTGCAGCCACTATGGTGTGACACACAAGGATAACCTCCTAGCTTTTTAGGAGTGGGAGCTCAAAGGCTTGGGGCTTGGGATTGCTTAAAGGACAGGAAGAAGCCCCAGCACATGCTGCAGCAGCTCATTTCGTAGCAGCAGGGGATGAAAACAGCAGCAGCAGCAGCATGTGAGCACAGTCTGCAAAAGGACCTGTGCCCTGGTGAGACCACTTCTTAAAGCAGGCAACTGTAGGATGCTCCATACAAGCAACTTGCTCTCATGCAAACAGCTCTCCTCCCTGCAGCAAAGGGGATGCCCATCCACTGGGGAATCCACACACAGAAAATCCACTGCACATTGCTGGGCAGTGTGCAAGGTAATTGTTCCAGGCACTTCCCTCACCAAGCTTTTAGCAGGTAAAGTCTCCACTGGTAAGGGTATGCCCTGCCCTGGTGCTTGTGGTCCCTCAGGCAATGTCTGAGCCAAAACTGGCTGGCAGGGAGCTTGCACCTCCTGAGGCCAGGCCTGGGACTTGCTGCTTGTTCTGAAATAAAGCCCCTACACCTCCCTTCCAATGCCTCAGTTCCCCCTTTTAGTTCTGTGTACTTCATAGCTATTTTGCAAGCATTTGGGATGAGTGGAGAACCCTGGCTGAGTTCTTCTGGAGGCAGAGAAGGTTTCTGATGAGGTTCAGACCAGATGAGAAGAGACCATTGGCAGTTTTGATGAAGTTAAAAACTGCAGAATCAAACTCATTATTAATATAGCTTTACACCACTGCATGTTGTAAGGTGCTTTCTAAACCTGTCACTGCAATTTATCATGCTAGCAGTGTAATAAAATACAGCTATAAAATTTTGGATTAAATGTTCAAGGTCAATGGTTGACTTTCAACTTCCCAAGCTCTTCCTTGCTGCTTTAGCAGGTGCTCTATTAAGCAGTTACAAGCTCTGGGAGAAAGTTTCTTTGGAGAAAAGACTCAGTTGTGGAGCATCTCCAGAATTAAATCTTCAGACAGGTTGTACAATTCCAAACCAATAAATAATGAGTAACAGGAGCAGTGAACACTGGCTGGCTCCAGGATGAAGCCTTTACTTGAGGAAGGCTCCCATTTCTCTAACATTGCCAAAGGTGCCTCTCTGCAACTGTCTTGGAAAACAGAGAGAAGGTGGTGATTCCCTAATTTTAATTGAAATTTGGATCTGTAAGAACAGCACCCTGGAGGTTTGGGGGTGGGAGGTGGGGGGGTGAGTATTACAGCAGCCAAGAGCAAGACTGAGACCAAGACTCTGCTGCACCACGTACTGATTAAAACCAATGTGTGGTCCTGACATAACGTGGCTTTTTGTGTATTAAGGGCCAAGAGAAACACCACATATTTGCATCTACAGCCTGTGGAGAAGGGTGCACAAGGCTAGCTGCATGGCAGCCATCAAAGAAAAGGCAAGGTTCTTCAAAATGAGGAAGAAACTAGAGGCAGATGCCTCCTGCTCTAGACACAGCTAATCAAGCCTATCGCCCCAAGTGACAGGGTGTCAGGAGCTCTGTGTCAGCATCCAGCCTCTTGGTTTCCCTCAGATCACAGAATCACAGAATCACAGCATCACAGGGGCTGGAAGGGACCTCAAGAGATCATGGGGTCCAAACCCCCTGCCAAAGCAGCTCCCCAGCTCATATTACACAGATAGGTGTCCAGATGAGACTTGAATATCTGCAGTGAAGGAGACTCCACCACCCCCCTGGGCAGCCTGTCCCAGGGCTCCCTCACCCTCACTGGGGAAAAGTTCCTCCCCATGTTGGTGTGGAACTCCCTGTGCTCCAGTTTACAGCCATTGCCCCTTGTCCTGTCCCCACAGACACTGAAAAGGGGCTGGCCAATTCCCCCTGCATCCCATGCCTAAGATATTTATAAACACTAATTAGGTCCCCCCTTAGTCTTCTTTTCTCCAGGCTGAACAGCCCCAGCTCTCTCAGCCTTTCCTCACAGGGGAGATGTTCCAGGCCCCTAATCATCTCCATAGCCCTTCTCTGGACTCTCTCCAGGAGATCCCTGTCTTTTTTATCCCAGGGAGCCCAGAACTGGACACAGTACTCCAGGTGGGGCCTGACCAGGGCAGAGTAGAGGGGGAGGATCACCTCCTTCGACCTGCTGGACACACTCTTCCTGATGCATCCCAGGATCCCATTGTCTCTCTCAGCCCCCAGGTCACACTGCTGGCTCATGGCCAACCTGTCATCAACCAGGACCCCCAGGTCCTTCTCCACAGAGCTCCTCTCCAGCAGGTCATCCCCCAGCCAACAGTTATCCCCCAGATAACTTCTGCTGTTTCATTACAATGGTGAAAGGAGTATTTTGGCCACACAGACACCTTAAAAAAACCCAAACCACAACCCCTCTGAAAATGCAGATACCATCCTAGGAATTAAATTGTTCTCTCTCTTCTGGCACACGTGCCAGAGAGCTGGCTCGTTGCTCAGACTCTAACAGTTGGCCATAATAAAAGACATTACTTCTTCCCACAATCCTTACCTCTCTTATAGCCTTAGAGGGGACTGTAACAGCTACAAGAACATTGCTGCTATTAAATTAGTGGCACCACTATTTCTTATTTTTAGAATGTTTGGCTGCTTCCCCCAATGCTGAATAGGCAACTAAATTACTAGCAAATTAATATTGCTTATCTTTTCTTTCCTGGGAGCTCAGCTGCCTCCTGCTTTCCCTGGATAATGGTTATTTCTAGGGACTCATCCATGCCTGAAATGTTGTCACCCTTAAAACAGGGAAAGGGCAGCTCAGTTTGGTGCTGTGAACACGACTGGCCTAAGACAGGAGGCAAGAAGCTTTCCTTCTAGCTATGACATTATTTAAGGCTGTCTTCTTGGAAAAAAGTCATCCTGGCTCACAAGGCAAGACCTTGGGAGCTTTGGTCTTCTGTTGGCATGCATAGTCCAAGGAGGCAGCTTGCAAAAGGAAACCCCACCAAAGGCATGCAGCAGCACGATGGGTGCTGTGATGCTCCACATGTTGACAATAGTGTCACGTCCTTGTCAACCCCAGAGCTTGAAACCTGGGAGCTGAAAGCACCTTTGGAGAAGGATGATGGCATCTCCCCTGCTCCCCTATGGACAGATCCTGGCTCCTTTTCCTTCCATCCATCCAAGACCCTGCAGTGTAATACTCCTCACGTTTGGGGTATGGAATGAGCTTTTCTCCCCTGACATTAAAAAATAAAAGACCTATTGCAAAACAGAAACCCTTCTTTATCAGATCAATCAGCTTTCACCCTGCAGGATTTGGTCAGAGAACAGCAATGTTCCCTTGTGCTCCTCACTCACAAGCTCCCAGTTTGCCCTCCACAACTGGAAACGGGGAATTGCTGAACACAAACACTGGCAAGAGCTCCAAGCACCCAATCATAAAGCCCAGGCTATCCACTTTACTGCACACTAATCTGTTTTACTACTTGTATTATAGTGACTGAATTGTTTTCTGCAACCTAGTTCAGATTAAGAAACTGGGGCATAAGACACATTAAAGCTTCTGCAATATATATTGCCAGAGCCTCAGCTGGTGTAAAACAGCTGCCTGGGGGAATTCAGCAAAAAGTGAAGGGCAGAACCAGTCTCTGCTGCTGATTTTCAGGTTTAGTCTGCAAACCCAGGAGCGACCTGGTGCTACAAGCCAAAGCCTCAGGTGGTCACTGTAAACCTGCACCCATGCTTGTCAAAGTCACCAGAGCCACTCCAGTGGGAAGTGGTGGCAGCTCCCACCAGTGCTGTCAGAAAAGTCTGCTTCATTTGCATTATTTACAAAATGTAAACACAAGCTCTGTCACACAGGAAGCAGCACAGCCTAAAAACAAGCCCCCCACATCAATGAGCACACCAGGGAAACGAGGATGTCAGCAAACAAAAGGTGGTGTCAGGGAGAGCATCAGACCCTCTGCACCCTGCCAAGGAGCCAGGTGGCACGGCTGCCCTCAGCTCCTGGGGATGAGCAGGGTGGCTGGGTCAGTCCTTGGTGGGGAAGGGGCAAGGGGGTGTCCCCATGCTTGGCAGCCAACCCCCAGCCCTGCCTTGCTGCCCCAAGTCCTGGCTCCAAGAGCCACAGCACAGCCCAGAGATGCAGCAGCACACCAAGGAAGGGGCAGCAATACCACAGCCTTTCCCTGAAGCCAGCTGGGCTTTTGATCTGTGGCCACCTTCCAAACCATGGCCATTTACAGCTGCTGGAGCAGAGGGAAGGAGAGGAGGTGATGTAAGTTTGAGCTTTCCTTTTGGGGCTGAGATGCCCACACTGGAGACCAGGACACATGCCACTTGGCCCCTCCAGCCCCCCAGGATGCAGGGCCTGATGCCTTGTGTGGGAGATGCTCAGACCACCTGGCATGGTTGTAGTCCACCCATCCCTGCATCTGCCTTACCACTGATTTGGGAAAGGAAGGAATGGACAAGCCATGGCAATAACTCCCTGGTTAGTAACTCTGCTGGTTACTCAGGACTACATTAGAAGCTGACTTGGGCATTTTTTTTTCCCAGAAAAGATTAACAAAAATCCCATGTTCAACTATCTCCTAGTTTCTCAGCAAAGCAAATCACACGTTGCCACACCAGCATCCTGACAGCTCTAACAGGCAGTGCAGCAGAGCAAGACTCCAGCAGCTCACAGCAACCAGCACCCTGCTCCTGGAATGAGAACCTCCAAAGCACCAAAGTCATTCATATATCAAACCTGCTCTGGCATTAAATGCCTGGTCAATCAAATTAGATGTGTTAAATACACTCTGGGGCACGTGTGTTTCATTTGCTCCACGTTCTGCAAACTCCTGGTGCAGCCCTGTCTGCAGCCAGGGAGCGACTCTGCTTCTCAGCCTGGATCATTGCAGAGGGAGGGATGATCAAACAAGCATAAATCTTATTCCAGAGCAGAGGAGGGGAGGACTATTAAATGGACATAACTCCAAGCAACTGTGAGGCAAGTGGGAAGGTGCAAAGGTACAATCACCTGCAATTAAGCCTAACAGCACCCAGTTGTATCATCCCCCGTATTGCTGTGTAATAGCATATGGGAGGGTAGAGTTACAGCTCCTTGCAAAAAGGCAGGAGAAGCTCAGTTAATTGGGATAAAAGCCCAGTACAACATCCCAGGTACAGAGCACACAGCACTGGCTTGAATGCTGGGAAAGAGAAGAAAGCGAGTTGGGAAGTAGGCAGATGGGAGAAGGAGGATATCATCAGAGCAGCATGTCTCCTGCTCCAGGGACCAGCTGGCCCTGACCTGCACCCCAAGAGACCCAACCTCCCCATCTACACCCCTGTGTGCACCTTCAGGCACTGGCAGGCACAGGGTTAATCTGCAGAGCACGGTCTCTGGGAGACAAAGGGAAATTTGGGGAGCCAAAGGGAAATGGCCAACCTCTTCTCAGTGTCTGTGGGGACAGGACAAGGGGCAATGGCCTCAAGTTGGAGCACAGGAAGTTCCACACCAACATGGAGAAGAACTTCTTCACAGTGAGGGTGAGGGAGCCCTGGGACAGGCTGCCCAGGGGGGTGTGGAGTCTCCTTCTCTGGAGAGATTCAAGACCCGTCTGGACACCGACCTGTGTGACCTGCTTTGGCAGGGGGATTGGACCCAATGATCTCTGGAGGCCCCTTCCAATCCCTACAATTCTGTGAATCTGTGATTTGCTCAGGCATGAAGCATCCCTTCCACACCAGAGGGACACACACACACACACACACACACAGATAGTTTTTAGTGGAAGGCAAAGCAGAGCTGGCAACAGCTCCCAAAGGCACCAAGGACCCCAAAGCTACAGGTAACTACTTTGTGCATTTATTGCAGCATTATGGGACAGACAATGGGGTGTCACTTCAGCACATGGCAGTCTGCAGAAGGGCCATTGCTCTTTGGGGCTGTTTCATCAAGGTCTCCCCCCACCCCATGACAGAGCAGGGTTTCCCCCTGCTTCACTGTGGCTGATGGTGGTTAAAATCATAAAATCATCATCACAGTGCCTTGAGCCCCAGCTAAAAATCTACCCAAGGCTGAGTGCAATGGAAGAGACAGCATTTCTCCAGGAAGATGAGTGCACTGTACGATGCCTTGAGCTACTGGGAAGATAGAGAGAACACTGTAAGGGATCCAACCATCAGAGACAGCAGTGGTCCCTGCTCTCCATTTAGCACACTCACCTCTATGAAAACCCCAACCACAGCCTTCCCAACAAGCAATGTCCTAATTTTAGGACCAGACCACAAAATTTACAGCATACTCCACCCATTCACATGCTTTTGGTACCAAATACTCCCCCTGTCTCTGACTTCCAAACCATGCATCAGCCTAGACACTATCCACAGGCAACCAGACACACCCAAAGCATGGGATGCCTCATTTTCCTTTTTTTCTCACTTGACCACTTTAGAGACATCCCATATAATTTACCCCAGTCCTTTAAAACTCTATTTAAGCATCTAACTGACAAGTGGTCCATTCACTTGCCTCCCCACAGCAGCGTTTCCCTCCCCAACTATGACCCACTTGCTCCCATTCAGCCTATACAGAGCCCAACCATCTCCTTTCCCCTGCAGATTGCTTATTTATATTTCTGGGGCTGAGGCAAAAGACCTTTTCTCTGCATTTGATAACTAGCTCCAGTCAAAAATCTATCCCAAAGCCACAGTGCTCCCAAGGGCTCAGTCTCAGCATCCCATCGTGGAGGCCAAGGGGTGGCCTGGGACAGCAGCACTGGCTTAAACAGAGGATTTGTCTTTCTAAATCATCACTCAGGTTTTGCCCTCAAACTGCTCCACCTGTGGGTTCCTAAACAAGGACTCAACCCTTGCAGAGCCTCTCTCTTGGGACCAGGCCTTTGTGGTGGGTTATAATGGACTGGGCTACAACAGGCTCTGATTCAAGCATCACTTCCACTTTACAAACCTTTACAAAGCATCTTCACTTTCCTCACCAGCTGTGCCCTCCAAAAAGCACTCCAGTGCATTATTAAGGGAGGGGGAGGGAATAAAAAAAATCCCTTTTTAAAAACAAAGACAATTTCCAGAATTGCTTTAAGAGCCAGGATAAATATTGATGGAGTTCCCTGCAATTACAGAGCACGATTCATGACCCCCTTCCATTGCAGAGTTAATCAAATGCAGTGCAAGTTTTTTACTGAGTCATGAAAGTTATATCAAAATTTTTTTTTTTTTAAATAAATAAAAAAAGTAAAGTTCTACACACTGCTCTGCAACTAAGAGGAACAACCAGCAACTTCATGGCTGTAGCTATATGCTGCTGCAATAAACAAGCAGTTACTTTGGTTATTGCTCTGCTCCACACTCTCACCTTTGGCTGAAACCCAGCTACTTCACCCCTCAGCATCACCCCAGGTCCAGCCCATGCTGGTACTTCACAGCCTTGTGTCAAAGCAAGGCAGGAGGATGCCAGTGTCTCCCCAAAACAGCTCACCCATCCCCTCGCTGCTCAGATACAAGGAGCAGGGCTGGAGCTGCCTGCTTTTGGGGGAACTGAGGCACTGTGCAACAGGGCCAAGGCCACGGTTTGTTTGTAGTGTCAGAGATATCCCCAACGCAGCTGGCAGCGTGGCCAGGGAAGGGGGTGCACCAACGTGACACGCCACACAGCTCAGCCTCTCGTGCACAGAGGATACCTCACCCTTTGCAAATGCTTCTGCACATCACCATGCCCCAATTAGTGAAACAAGCAAAGGTGCTGCAAACCCAGCTGGAAATAAAGGGGGATGTCAGCACCAAACCAGTCACTGACCACATTTTCAAAGGCATCTGGAGTCCCCCACAGCCCCAAAAGTCACCCAGGAGCGGTCAAAGGACACCTGAACCCCGTTGAATGAGACAGATTTGGAAGGCAACGTGCCTGTTTGAAAAGCCCAACCAACAACCGATTCACCCCCAAAAAAAATCACCCTTTTGCCCCCCCTTAGGCTCCACGTACAATGTGTTTCCCTAAACAACATTGAAAATACGATCAGAGAAGTGAAGCTGTCGATAGCGCCTGTGCAGATGGATGCTGCTGGTTTGCCTGTGCTGGCTTGGAGCGGGGATTTCTGGCTTGGAGCTGGGATTTCTGCCTTGGAGCTGGGATATCTGGCTCGGAGCTAGGATTTCTGCCTTGGAGCTGGGATTTCTGGCTCGGAGCTGGGATTTCTGCCTTGGAGCTGGGATTTCTGGCTCGGAGCTGGGATTTCTGGCTCGTTTCTGCTCTCACAACACACCGTGCCACAGGGGCTGGTGCAGGTTTACTCACCGGCACCATAGGTCGTGGCCAACATGATGGAGGAGACCCACGCGATCTCGCTATAGGACGTGCCAAAGAAATCCTGGATTTCTTTGAAGAAGATGGCTAGGCCTTTGGGGAAGGCGTATGCGAAGCCGATAGAAACGAATGCGCCGAAGACCACCACCCAGCCCCAGCCGCCGTCCGGTGGGCCGGGGGCTCGCCCCGCCTTAGCCAGGGGCGGCATGGCCAGTGTGTGGGAGCAGCCCGGCGCTCCTCGGGACGCCCTGAAACACAAAGCGCAGAGGCGTGGAGTCAGTCCCGTGGATATGGCTCCCCCGGGGTCCCCACCTGCGGCGGCAGCAGCATCCCCCCAGAGCAGCTTGAAGGGAGCTGGTTATTCCGCACCCAGCACCCGCACCCTGTTCATGCAGGGTCGGCTACACGTAACGGGGCACCTGGAGATGGGTGCGATTAGAAACGGCGGCTCCGGGCCCCGCACCGCCGCCCCATTCGTGTCGGCTCCGCAAGGCAGCCCGGGCTGCAGCGCCCGCACCCCCGCGGGATCCCGCATCCACCCCTCCCGCGGCAGCACCCACCTGCGGGAGCGCGGCGCCGGCGGACCACTGGCCCCCCGCGGGAGACGGGACGGGGCAAGGCAGGCGGGGACGGGGCAAGGCAGGCGGGGACGGGGAGGAGGAGCTGNCACCCGCAGCGCCCAGCCACCCCGGGCGTGAATTAATCCGTCCTCGGTTCTTCCCAGGAACTTTCCCTCCCTCCCTTCCTTCCCCTGTGACTCCACCAACATCCCAACTCTTC
>VZTU01018770.1:162284-190911 GCA_013400835.1 Zapornia atra
GCAGACTTGTGCAGCGTCCAGACACTGTTTGTGCCACCAGCTCGCTGTATGTTCTGGGTTTCATGCTTGGAGAATCATAGAATCATAGAATGGTCTGGGTTGGAAGGGACCCCAAGGGTCACAGAGCTCCAACCCCCCTGCCACAGGCAGGGCCACCAACCTCAGGCCTGGAGCTACACAAGGTTGCCCAGGGCCCCGTCCAACCTGGCCTAGAACACTGCCAGGGACGGGGCATCCACCACTTCTCTGGGCAGCCTGTTCCAGCCCCTCACCACTCTCTCTGTAAAGAACTTCCCCCTAATATCTAATCTAACCCTTCCTTCCTTTAGTTTTAATCCATCCCCCTTGTCCTGCCATTATCTGCCCTTTTAAAACACGCTAGCAGTACTTGCTCTAGCTGGACAGTTTCAGTTTAGCTTCCAGCCGTGCATCTTGCTCACTGTTGCCAGCTCCTGGCTTAAGATCAGCCTGAAGGAATTCACCTGTGTGCTCTCCAGCCCCGAATTTGGGGAAATTCATACAGGTGACAGCACCCTGCCCCTCCCCCCCACCGCCTCCAGCCTCCCAGACAACAGAGACCTTCTTCCCACCACGTGTGGCCATGAAGGCTGGGGTGTGATTTGGGCAAATTTTACAAATCACTCTGGCAAAAGACATTCTGCCTGCAAATCAATTGCACTGCCTGCCTTCCAAATCTGGCCCTGCCTTTCCAGCTCCCCAACCCTAAGCAGAGCTGCCGTTCCTCCTCAGCTTCTCTCCATCAGGCTCAGACCAACTCTTCCCTCATCTCCTAGAACGCTGTATTCAGTCTGGTATCAACAAAGACAACCTAACACCCAAACCCCAAGTCACACTAGTTAGGTGCATGGAAATCAGCTGATTTTAATGTCTGTGCTTAAACACCACTACTCTTTGCATTTTCCTTCCCTCTCAAGCTGAATGCCACCCCCATGGTGGCAGGGGGCTCTTGTCCCCCTCCTGCCCTCCCACTCTGCCTGCCAGCACGCCCTGCATGGGGATGCTGGGAGCCCTTCCCAGATAGGGAAAAAGCAAAGCCACTGCCCCGTCTCACACCTTCTGGGCCTGTACCCAGCTCTCCTCTCCCCAGGGAGCAGGGGGAGAAATCTTACTGGTGGTCTGGCCTGGTGCTTCTTCTCTAATTTTGAACTAACATCACAGTTTTATCAGCAGTGCCACTTCTGGTTCAGGTACAAATACATCAGTCTCTGATGAAACAGGAGCTCCTCTCCTCCTTATTCCCACCCTCCCTCTGCCATTCCCAAAACAGACTGTCTGTCACTCCCATTTTCCTCATTCACAATTAAGCAATAGTGGGGGAGGGGGAGGAAATCAATGCCTTGCTCGGTAATTTTGCTGGCACAGTTAATCTGGAGCTCTAAGGATCTCCTTACAACATGTCTGCAAGGTGGTTTATTACTCCTATTTCTTTCTTCCTATAAAACTGAGTAAACTTAAAACGACCAGAAGACCTTTACTCTCAGGTGCAGGGTCACAGCGTGATGACCTGGAGAGTTTTGGTTTAGTGCAGCCCAGACTCACTTTATGGGCCATAAGGATACCTGCTTTTACTATGCTGTACAGCCCTGCATGCACGATGGCACAGGGTGCAGTCTGCCATCACAGGAGGCAATTAAAGTCTCTCCAGCATGGAAACCCTGCCTGCAGCTGAACAAGGGGGTGACCAAGGGGACTGAGCTGTTTCCCTTTATTTTCCTACAGAGGGATAAGGGTTTGGAGTAGTGGAGGTTCTGTAATACATGAGAATGAGGATTGTTTCAGCAGCTGGTTCTGCCAAAGATTTAAAAACAAAAAATGGGACCAAATCTAAATAAACACATGTGGTGGTTTTGGCCCTAACCAAAGGCCAAACACCCACCAAGCCGCTCGCTCACTCCCCCCTTCAGCCAAAAAGGGGGAGAAATATTTGGAGGCTTAGGACTTGAGATAAGGACAGAGGGATCACTCTGCAATTAGTGCAATGGGCAAAACAGACGCAGCACAGAATAAAGGAAAGAAAAAGGTGATTTATTACTACTTACTACAACTACTACACCCAGTGAACTGGAACGAGATAAGAAGCGGCCAGGTCTTCAGGCACCTTCCCCCCACCCCTCCCTTCTCAGCAAACTTAAAACTCATCCCGATTTTACTCCCTTCTTCCCCCCCAACATGGCGCGGGGAGGGGCAGGGAATGGGCAGTGGGGTTCCGGTGATTCCCAACAAGCTGCTTTTCTTCCCCAGATATTATCACTTCTACTTCCTCCCCCCACCCCTCGCCTCTTCGCACTCATGACTTTAATCAGAGATTCGCTCCCTTCTTCCCTCCCGTTCGCAGTACAGGGGGGGCAGGGAATGGAGAGTGAGGGGTTTCAGTCCGTTCCTCCCAAGCTGTCTTCCATCTCAGCTGTGGGGGGGGGGATTCCACATACACACACCCTTCCCCTGCGGCACCGTGGGGTCCCACCCACGCGAGAGTCGTGTCCACGACCTTCTGCAGCGTGAGTCCTCTCTATCGGGGAGTCATCCCCTCACCACAGGCCTCTCAGCAGGACTCTCCCCTCCATAGGGTGCTGACGTCCGGGTCCAGACCCCCCGGCCTGGTCACCCGCAAAGTCACAAGTCCCTTGGCAAACCTGCTGCGGGTGGATCAATCTGCACAGGGCATAATGGTCTCTGCTCCCCGTCCTCATCCATGGGCTTCGGGGGGACACCCGTTTCACCATGGACTCCACCACGAGCTGCAGGGGAAACTTTCTCTTCGCATTCTTCATCCCCCCCCCTCCTGCGGGCCTGGCCTTGGAGTCTGTGCAGCTTGTTACATCTTCTCACTCCCGCTCCGGTGGCAAAGTGCCCCTGCCAGCAGGTTTTTTTCTCCTATATGTGATTCCCAGAGGCGCTATGACCAGCTCTGATAGGCTTGGTCTCAAATTTGGCCTTGAATGCACCAGTGTTTTTCAAAACATGGGGCTTGCAGAAAGCTGTAACTGCAGCTTACAAGAGCCACTGAAGCAGCAGTTACACCAAACTACAACAACACAACTGAGACTGAAGTTGGCCAGTGTGGAAGATGGGGAGGGTAGATGGAAACCTCTGGGAACAGAGGGATGAAGATGCAGGTACAATGCCAGCCGTGACCTCAGCTGGAGGATGGGAGTTTCCTTCTGCAGGAATACTGCCTTTGGTGCTCTGTTAGAGAATGCCCTCTGCAGCGAACCCCAGCACGATGCCTGCTGGGTACATGCTCACAAAAACTGGTGCCAAACTCCATACTGGAGCAGGAAACCAGTGGCAGCAGGAGATATTGGGGCCAAAGAGATAATTTCTGAAGATGCCTGAAAACCATGGGTCTAGAGATGCTCCCAAGCAAAGCACAGCAGCCCCAGAGTGGGACGGACAGTTCAAATCCTGGTGTCACCAGGTCAAAAAGGACTTCCTAGCAATTTGGGGAGACTTGGGCTCATCTCACAGTAGCTGCCTATGTGAATGCCTCCCTCCCACCCTTCCATTTCAGAGGCTTCCCCCAGGGCTGGGCTCCGCTTACTCCTCCACAGACAGCAGATGCTTCCTGGAGGGCAGGTTTTTTAATTTGTTGGCAAGCAGCAACGAAATTGATTAAAATTGCAAAATACCTTTTCAAATGCCTCATTTCCCTATGGCAGCCCTCCATGTAAATAAGCTGCTGCTATTGTATTCCCTACCCTCTGCTCAGTGCTGCTCAAAGAAAAGGGGCGAGGCAGGGAGAAAGGGGCTGGGAGCAAGGCAGAGTCCTCTCTCCCCAAAATGGCCCTTTTCCCACTCTCTGCAAAGCTTTCCATGACAGTTCCCATAGATATTTTAAGGCATGATTTTGAAGTCAAATGAACTACGTCCTTCACTTATTGCAGCCCAAGGTTTGATGAACAATATTTTAAATATAAGGTCATTAAAAAGCAAAAAGTGACTGGTGTTGACAACTTGAGTTCTTTTTCTGGAGACTTTTTCTGGGAGAAAACAAGGAGAAAAAAAAAAAAAAGGGAAAAAAAGCCAGGCTCCCCTGAGAATGGAAAGCTTTTCTATTTATTCTCAGTGGACCACTTTGGTATTTGGAAAGAATTTTGTTCAAAGCCTTTTACGCAAGGCATTTTATTGCAGCCAAAGGTAGGAGCTACAACTCTGTAACACCCCAACAGTGTTTTTCTTTCTTTGAGTCTTTGAAAGTCAATTAAAGGCTTTAGAAATTGCTTCTACCTTAAAAATAAAAAAAGAAAAAGAAGATAAATCCATAACTAGCTGTGCTGAATGGAAACAGCACCGGGTTAGTGAGCACCTGAAGGTGTAACTGCACCTCCTTAAAGCATCAGCGATTCTCACTGTGTACCCACATTTCCCAAAACCATTCCATTGTCACTTCCCATTTGCTCATAAAGAGCATCAGAAGTGAAATCCCACCTGTAACCACTGTTAAAATGGAATTCCTGAATCAGTGAAGGAGATTATAAGCAGCAATTGTCCAGAAAGGAGGAGGGCTGGGTGAGCCCTGTGGTCCCAGATGCGATATCATCACTCTCCTCAGCACGACCTGCTTTAGGAGATATCCTAGTCCTCTGGAAACAGGCACACATTTATGTTCCTAATAATATTATTGACTTTTTCCAGAGGATCAATCCATACTGATACAGAGTATTACTTGGTGAAAGTAAAACTCACCTATGTAATGTGAGCTGGGGAGCTGCTTTGGCAGGGGGGTTGGACCCGATGATCTCACAAGGTCCCTTCCAACCCCTACGATTCTGTGATTCTGTGATTCTGTGATTCAGTGAAAGCCTTGAATTCAGCAAAATTCTTGGCCCCAGACACCAAGCAGGTGCAATCACACTGTGCAAGCCCAGGGACAGGTCGGTAGTTCCCTGCCTGGTGACAGCAGAGTTACCCTTTCCACCGCACGCTCCTCACCACTGAGCATGACCAGGCTGATACCACACATTCCTCAGTGTTCAGCCACAAGACCTCCAGCATTCAGGGATTTAACACTAATATTTTCATGCTTAAGGTTTTAATTAAAGGGAACCCAAGTCTGCCCAGCAGCTCCCAGGGCACCAAGCAGCAGGAGGGATGCGGGCAGCATCCCACCAACTCAGCACCTACACGTGCTCCAAAGGGGGCACACGGGCTGAGCGTGGTCAGTCCTCATCCCTTGACACCCCTGTGGCTATTTTGGTGAGGCATTTCACTTCCACACACCCTCTTTGCAGTTGTGTGAGATGGTCTGCTGTGGGCAGAGCCACCAGCTCCATGCACCCCTGCACCTGGCGCAGGGTGACACCAAGGGACATGGGTGCTGGTGCTGCTGGGAGCCACCCAGCACACTGTCCAAGCCCCACAGCTCTGCTTTCCACCAAGTAATGTTTTACAAGAGGGTCAAGGAGAGGTGAATCCAGAAAGTTATGAAATGTCAAAGTTGCTTTTTGCTAAACCCTGGTATTAAAAGCAGGGAAGCCAGGCAAGGCAGAGGGATTTGTATGGCAACAAACCCCTTCGATGGCTCCAGCCCTGCATCCGTGCTGCTGAACCAGCCAGGTGCATAAAGCATTGCTGCTGGATGTGCTGGTTTTCCAGAGATGATAAAATAAACTGAGAGGTGACATCACTTCTCCTGTTTCTCCCCCCTTGCAGGAGTTTAATCAGCAGCCCAAACCAAAGCATTTGTGTTGGTAAAAAGATGGCTACAATTAATCTAAATCTAATAACTGGAAGGTTTTCACCAGGGAATTAAAACAAATTATTCCTTTGCTATTGCATCTTTGCCTCATTTACATTTTAATCCCAGTAGGATCTCCCTCTGTTATTTTTGGAAACCCACTGCATAGAAAGGGAAAAACAACATGGTTGAAGCATTCAAAGATGCACAGAGAATTCAGCTATTAACTTTTAACAGCAGCAGTCTGGCTATGCCAAGCCCTGAGTGATTGAAAATGAGGACAAATATGTGTTTTTTCCCAACCACGGCTGAAGGCAGAGCCTGGTGGCATTTCAGATTGCACACACACAAACATGGGCAAACAAATAGCTGGGACATAAGGTTGTGTTGAAGGTGTAATTACACATTAGCCAGAGCAGAGCAGGTCACTCTTTCATTTGCATCGAAAGTAAAGGGGACTCCTCACTAGAGCACACTGTGAGCAGAGGGAAACCTCTGCCTTCCCCCCCTGTGCATCCCCACTCCCAGACTCAAGCCTTGTTTTCCTCACTGTGAGGTTCTAAGACAGGTAATGAGTTCACACCTTTTTTCTCAAGGTAAATACATAGTAAATAAAGGCACTTTACTGTTGTCAAAGTAAAATCAGTGCTACATCCCATCTTACTCTAGTTCGCCCTACCTGCTTGTCCTTATTTTGAAGCAAAAGCACAGCAAAATGCAAAGGAGCTACATTTCTGCCCTGTCAAGGATGGGAAGTCCTGGAAAACATGAATTGTGTCACATAGGTACCACCCTACAGATCCTCAGTGCTGCCACAGAGCAGCTGATCCCACCAGGACACCTGGTTGCACCAGTGACAGAAAGAGAGGCTCCCCCCACCCCAGAGCACCCTCTGCCACTTCCAGCCAATTTACATAGAGTCACTGCATAACCCCAGTGTTACCTGAAACAATTATTTTCCCATGATCTTGTGCATCCTGTCACTTAGGAAGATGGGAAATGGCAGTAACTTAGTAGAAAGGCAGCAACCACCTAAATCCTTGGAGTTGTTTCCAAGGACAGTGTTCATCCCTGCCTTGAGTTACCCCAGCACATCCTCCAGGCAGTGCTTGGTAGGTGTCTTAGACATGTTTGCTTATGATGCTACTTTTTAATATTTTTCCCCTTGCCACAGCTCACAAACATGGAGAGAGTTTCTGGGTGGCAGATGTACCAGCTGTCCCCCTATCCTCATCTGTATACTGCAGCCCAAGCATGTGGGCCTGGACTCACCTCCACAGAGCCCTGTGGCTCCTGATGGAAACACTCTTGTGAGCATTTCCTCACTCATTTCAGTGAAAAGGAAGCAGGTTAGCAAAGGTCTGCAGTTCAGTCTGCCAAAACTAACCCAATGAATCGTGGCTGCAGGGTTCAAACACTTCCAACCCCTTCACAAGCACCTTCTCCAAGGTATGTCCCTAAGCAGTTGTGGCACAGCTGGGCCCAGAAGACCACTGCTGCCCCCAGCCCATCCCCAAGGCTCTCCTGCCACAAATGAACTCTGAAGTAGTTATTAACAGGACAGAAAGAGGATGACTTGCCTCAGGGCTGCTTTCCACAGGGTGAGGGCCTTTATATCTCATTACAGTCTACTGATGTTTGCAAGACAGAGGTGCTACAGGGTGCCATCCCCACTCCAGAGCAGCAGAAAGCTGGAGCTGCACAACGTTGGCTGAGCCTGGATTGAGGGTCAGCACCTCGGGGACGTCACACTGGTTTGTTTGCAGATCATAGTACCCTGAGCCATTACATAACACAGGTATTTTCCCAAAAGATTAACCCCCACCTCGACCAAGTTTTAAGGAAGAGGAGGGATAGTCAATGAAACCTGCAGAAAGCTGCCATGAAGAGGCAGGTGGGCTTTGGGTTTGGTTCCCTCCCCATGAAACAGAACTGTTATAACAAGTGATTGTAACTTTATGAGGGCTTATGCTCTATGATGTGAGTTCTCCCAAGAAATCTTCTTGTAGGACTGCAGCATTCCAGGAGCAGGCACCTGTGTTTGCTGCATATACGTAGGGCACCTTCAATTTGCTTCAAGGACAAGGATGCCCCAAGCAGAAGCCAATCTCAGCTGACACCAGCTTTTGTCACCAGTGGGGTTGCTATATACTGCAAGGGAGCTGGTGGGAAGCTGCATGCCAGGATCAAGTCTGAAGCCACTCTGCAGATAGCCAGCTCCTCTTCATGGGGTGGAGGAAACCCAGTAGGCTCCTTCTTTATCTTTCAAATCCAGTAAATGTTGGGATATGAAGCAAGAAACAGAATCAAGCATGGGAAGACATGCATCACACGTGTTCATGCCTCATGCATGTGGATAGCTGTGGGTAACAACACTTGAGGCAGATCAGCCCTTGTGCCCTTAACACAGGGTGATGCAATACATGATGTTACTGTAGGTAAACTCAGTCAGGCTCCTGTGCCTGCATTTTCTGTGTTGCTTTGCCCTTCTGGCTGAACGTTATCCAGCAGATCAAGCACGATGCTTTAGTATTAACTTTCAAGGTCTTACACAGATTGTTCTTCAGGAGCTTGTTGAACTTTTGACACTGTACATCCATGTTACCCCACAAGATCAAAAGGAGGAGACTTTTGGTCCAAGTGTAGTATTTGCTCAAGCTTGGTGTAATCCTGGAGTTACAGACTGACCTTCCCAAGAGCCCCAGAAGCGCCACAGAAACGACTCCTTGCAAGATAGACTTCAAAGATGCACCTATTATCTGTGTTTAAGGGGCACCCCATCACTGAACATTCCTGGAGACCTTGGAGAAACTGGGTGCTTACAGACACAGGCTTAATTTCTAAAATTTCATGCAGGTCACAGCCCCTGTTCCCAAACACCGTGCTTGGGGCTGAAACTTGCCCAGCTCCTAGTGCTACGGATCAGCAGATCAAACTTTGCAGCTGAAAGCTGAAATCCTGGCCCCCACTAAAGGTGATAGCAAGGTGCCTGCTGACTTGAGGGCAGCCAAAATTTCACCCAGAAATGATAATCAAATATTTGTTGAAGCTTTTTTTCCCCCTTTTTTTAAATCACTTGAGTGTGAAAAAGCACATGCTGTCCTAAACAACTACTTTGTATGCAGCTGGCTGCAGCATTTCTGAGTATCATAAAACTCAAGTTGGGATTTAAAGGTCTCATGAATCCCCTGCACACCCTCAAAAAGGCTGGGCAGGCTTTGCTGGTGCTTTCCTCCTCCCTCTGACACTGCTTCACTGGATGCTACAGAACTGCTCTAGATTTATGCTGCTGTAGCTGAAAGGAAGATCAAACTGAGTATTCAATTACTTAGGCACTCAAAGATACTTATTCCCTGAGATGAAACTCCTAAATCTGTTATTATTGCCATTCCCTCTTCTCTCAGTATTAGCATTCCACTGCTTTCAGATCTATGGAGATGTCAACACCATTTACTGGAAACAACAACTGAAAGATGAGAACATGACAGGGAAATGCTTAGAATTATTAATCATTCACAAGAACAGAGGAGGTAATTGATCTTCCTTAATTCTAGAAGAGTCTATAGCCGTTACACAGGGATGCTTCCTAAGGCTTTTTTTCAAGATGAATTTCTTTCATAGTCTGTTTCTTGGGGTGTTTTTTTTTTTTTAAATACAGACACTACAGTGATGTAAAAACTGAGCAAAGTGAAGAGCAACAGCTACCAGATGACAGGGCAGACCCCCAGAGAGGAAAGATGCTCCTGAAGCAACAGAACACAGACATTTGTGAAAACACCAGGGGAGGTGGGACAGGACCCCTGCACCACAAGGTTCTTAGCCCAAAGTGGATAAGTGTGATGCTGAAAAGAAAACATGTTTCTTCACAGTGCCTTGCATTTCCCCACTGACACAGACAGCTCCTGTTGTTGTTACGTGCTGCAACTGGGAAAGTCAGGCACTTGCACACACAGCTGTGTGTTACAGGGACAGCTCTGCAGCATGAAGATTTCAGAAAAGCCTGCATTTAAAGGTGGGGAGATGGTGGAAACTGCAAGTTTTATACTGTAACAGCTTCTTTCTCCATCAGCTCCCTGACAGCAGTTCCCTTGCTGTCCTCTACTGAACAGGCACCCTGAGGAATTGAGCCCCCTAACAGCCCCACAGCCAAAATCTCTCTTCAGCATCTCACTCAGACACCCTTATCATAGAATCATAGAATCATAGAATCATAGAATCATAGAATCACAGAATCATAGAATCATAGAATGGTCTGGGTTGGAAGGGACCCCATGGATCATAGAGCTCCAACCCCCCTGCCACAGGCAGGGCCACCAACCTCCAGGCCTGGAGCTACACAAGGTTGCCCAGGGCCCCATCCAACCTGGCCTTGAACACTTCCAGGGACGGGGCATCCACCACTTCTCTGGGCAGCCTGTTCCAGCCCCTCACCACTCTTTCTGTAAAAAACTTCCCCCTAATATCTAATCTAAACCTTCCTTCCTTTAGTTTTAATCCATTCCCCCTTGTCCTGCCATTATCTGCCCTTTTAAAAAGCTGAATCCCCTCCTGCTTATCAGCTCCCTTCAGGGACTGGCAGGCTGCAATGAGGTCCCCCCGCAGCCTTCTCTTCTCCAGGCTGAACCAGCCCAGCTCCCTCAGCCTCTCTTTGTAGGGCAGGTGCTCCAGCCCTCTGAGCATCCTTGTGGCTCCTCTGAACCCTCTCCAACAGTTCCACATCTTTCTTGTATTGGGGGCCCCAGCTCTGGCCACAGGACTCCAGATGGGGCCTCAGGAGGGCAGAGCAGAGAGGGACAATCCCCTCCCTGTCCCTGCTGCCACCCCTCTGCTGATGGAGCCCAGGATCCCATTGGCCTTGCGAGCTGCAAGAGCCACTGCTGGCTCATGTTAAGTCTCTCATCCCCCACAATCCCCAAGTCCTTCTCAGCAGGGCTGCTCTCAAGAAGCTCTTCTCCCAGTCTGTATCTATGGCTGGGATTATTCCAACCCAAGTGCAACACCTGACACTTGGCAGTGTTGAACCTCATTAGGTTCCCCCGGGTTCTCTGCTCCTGGCATGAAACCACCAGAGCCGAACAGCAGGCACAGGGTACACATTCATTGTTTCATAGGGCAAATAGTTGTTTGGTAGAGCTGCTGAATTAATAGCCCTGGGGGTGAACCTTTCTGTCCATCTGCAGCAGAGATTGTAGCCCAAAGAGCCCAACAAAGCCTCCTCACTGCCCTGCTGAACAACACCAGCCAGACCCCAAAAGGCTCTTTTGGAGAGCAGGGGAACAACTCATCCCTCACACCTCTCTGGTCACGTACATCCCAAACCCTGAGCATGCCAACTGGGGCTGGTGGGTTAGAGCATCAGTGCCTGCTGGGAATGGTCCGAGACCGGCTGCTGGCTCGGTGGCCACAGGAGCCTTCAGTCTCTATGTTCATCATAATGTTATAATAATATATAATATAATATATATAGAATATATAATAATATATAATATAAAATAATAAACAACCAATGTTCATCCTAAAAAACCAGCACCAAACTTGCAGGTAGAGCTTTTGAAAAAACTCTCCTGCACAGGGGCTGGAATTGAATCACTAAGTATGAAGTCAGGAGGGAGCAACTTCTTGTGCCAGGTTTCCAAGGCACACAGTCACCTTTGGAATTGCATGTTCAATATCACTAGGTGTGAGCTGCCAAAAAGGTAGAGGCACAGGTTGTCCATGGAGTCACAGGCGTTGCTCGAGGCACTGGCAGAGCCACGTGTGTCACTGCCCTCTGTGCCAGGTGAGTCCTACAGAAATGTTCTCCTTTCACCTTAATCCATCCCATATCAAATGACAAAATAGCTCTCTTTTTTTTTTTTTATGGCCATATAAAACCAGTTCCTAAAGTACATGAGATGAGTATGCATGACTTCTGTACATGGGGTGTACCCCAACATTTGTACTGTGTGACCCAGGAAGCCTCCAAATCTCACCATCCTGAGGTACCAAGAAGATCCCTCCACCTACAACCTGTTTGTAATAGTCCTTCCTAAGTGTCACCAGCCTTGTCAGAAGAAGAATATGGGTTTGGGTAGATGGGAGTTGGTGTGGCTATTCTTAAGCATTAATCCTTTTAGGTTTCATCCTTGCAAAACAAGCTAGGAAGAGCTTAGAGCCTGCCAGAGCCCAGCTATAACCTCCAGCACCTCACAGGCAGCAGCAACCTAAAAACCAAGATGGTCCTTTACTAACCATTAACAGCAAGATACACACCAGCTACTCAGATCAAAGTGACAGACCGATCCCTGGCACCAGTATCAGAGGCAAACATCCCCCTGAGAAGATCCACTTGGTGATTTCATTATGAGGACAGGCAATACCTTCCCACAGCCTTTGCACAACAGCAACTTTAGCAGCCAAGGTGCAAGTACTTGGTGAACATCTTGACTTGAAGTATCAGGGAGCATGTTTGTCCTTTGAGAAAGATTCTGCAGTGAGAAATCTAAACCACCATCCCTTAACAAATGCCTTGCAGCCAGATTTTAGCAACAGAATTAGAGAATATTAAAAAACTTATTTACATACTGCCATCAGCAAAACCTCAGGGTTCAAGTTCCCAGCATCTTCACTACAATCATGGTCTCTTTTTGTCTCAAAAAGAAAGTCAACATGAACAGAATGAAAGTTGTGATACTAAATATGCTGAAATATCTGTCCAAGACACTAATGATTCCACCAAGGCCAAGCATCACCCCCACAAAGCAAGATTTCTGATGAAATTATAAGAATTGGTGACATCATATAGGTTGTCAATAAAATCCTCAGCAATGCTGGGTTTCTGCTTTGTCAATGTTCATGATTAAAAAACCAGCACCAAACTTGCAGGTAGAGCTTTTGAAAAACTTTCTCAAAGGAAGATACTCTCCCTCCCTTTTTGGTGTAGAGGTCTAGCCTCCTCTTTTCCAAAGAAAGGTATGGTCTTGCTTCACTTACCTCCTCCATAGGTGGTAGCACACATGATGGATGTTATCCAGGCAATCTGGCTGTAGGAGACACTGTAAACAGCTTGGAGCTCTTTAAAGTAGATCGTGAAAGCTTTAGGGAAGGTATATGCAAACCCAACTGAGATGGAGGCTCCAAACACCACAGCCCACCCCCATCCACCATCAGGGGGTACATAGCCCAGGTCTGAAGAGGCTGGAGGAGACATGGTCAATCCAGATTTCAGAGTGAGAACCACTGCCTGGTGTCCTGCAGAGCAAAGGATAGATGTGGTTTACAGAATATACGTGTCGTGTGATCAGGCATCATCTTAAAGCATAGTAAAATAATTCAGAGGGACAGAGGACACCCCCTCTTGAAGCCTTGATCTTTTGCTGGCTCTTGAGAGTTTTATTGTTCAATTCTGAGACAACCAAAGCCACCCTTTCCCCTCCAATAACCCTGTCCAGCCCTTCCACCTGTATTTTAAATACACACCCTGAAATGCTCCCACAGCTGCCAGGTTCAGGGGTGGACTTCATTCAGAACTGAAGATAATGCCTTCATTTTCTCTCCCACATCCAGCTGGTAGCTCAGCATCCCACCTCAGGAGATGGCTCCTATGGGTTGTCCTGTTGCAGTTGCTCAGCCTGTCCCTCTGGTGAGAAGCAGGTGCCACGGCCACACTCTTTTTAGGGTAAAAGCCTCATGGTGTGTTTTTCAGATGTGGGTGGGAAAACCTCAGGATTTCAGGTTATCCCTGCTTCAAAGAATAATTCCCATTATATGAGCAGCAGCTGATCAGCTCCACCGTGCACCCAGCTCCCCTGTTCTGCAGGGAGACCAGACTTTTGGTCGCTCACTTCCCTCCAGCCAACAAGCAAACTGCCAAGCAGCTGAAGTTCCTCTCTACTTAGGGGCAGCAATTCAGCTTGTGCCTGGCGCCTGCCAGGTTAGCAGATTATGCTCAGATCAAAGAGGGCATTCACTCATTTGCATTCTTCCCATTTTCCCTGACCATTAAAAACAAAACCAGGGTAAAAAGAAAAAAAAAACCCAAAAGAGTGAAACCTAGGTGCCTCTTAGGAGTTAACCCACAAGTCTCCCCTCAAGGTCATGGCATTAAATCAGAGGGGAAAGGAGAAGGTCCTGCAGCAAGGGGTGCCAGGTAGGGACACTTGCATCTTTGTGGAGAAAAGGTGGTTTATTCCCTTTATATGTTGCTAAGTCAGAAGGGAAACTGATAGGAAAAGGCATTGTTGGAGCTAATGAGAAGGAGGGGGCCCAGGTATCAGCTGGGCACATTTTGTTGAACCTCAGAAGCAGCAGTTGGCTAATTGGGGAGAGAGGGACCTTTGCTTATCTTGAAAAGGAATACAGCACCATAGGAGAAGTACAGGGCAATTTGCATCTATGGGAGAGTCCACTGCCTCTTCAGAGGATTCAAACTATAAGTAGCACGACACTTCTGGAACAGGAGAGAAAAAGGGATCATTTGAAGCTAGTGATGCTCCTACAGATACACTCTTGAATTTGTGCTTCCTCTCACCTACTGTTCCAGCTGTTAATTGACAACACTAACACACAACAGGCTTCACACTGCCCTTAAGTCTGGACAAAGGCAGCATGCACAGTAGGCAGAGAGATGCTGTCTCCCCTCCACCTCAGCAGCATGCCAGCACACCCCCAGATTGCAAATGGAACATGCAGCAGTAAGACAAGGAGCTGACAGTTTCTAAACCCTCCAAGTGTCTATTCCCTGCCCCTCTTGTGAAGACACTGTCCCAGAACTTCCCCCTGGTAATAATGCACCATTTAACTTGAGTTTATGTACTTGCATTTTACAATGGTTTTGTGTTGATGGCTTTATACAGCTCAAAGGTTTTGCCCTCTTCCCTGGCATTATCCCCTGATGGGTTTACTCAAAGCAAGCCTATCCCTTTTAAACTCCACTTCCCCTAGGTAGAGAAGCTGAATTTCAACCCAGTCCTTAACAAGGACTGTGGGAACAGAGAACCAGCCTTCCCCTGCTTACCCATGTCCACACTGCACATCTTTGTAGTGACAACTAAAGGTGGTGAAAGGGAAAACAGCCCCAACCAAGATCACCACACATTGCTTTTGGGCAAGATTTCCAGATACATCAGGGAATAAAGGGATGAGTTTAAGAAGCCCTTTGCAAAATACTCATCAGTTCTCCAAGTTTTAAATCCCCACCAAAGACAGCTGCTCCTTTTTTTCCCTACCAAAGCATTTCTTCACTGGCTTTATCTGAGACTGTTCAGCTCCATGCACATTCTGCTTCAGCCAATTTGTGAAAGCCCATGTTGCAAAGGCATCAACGGTGGCTCTGGAGGCCCTCAAAGAGGTTACACTGGAGAAGATTCACAACCCACCAGTCTTGTTCTCACCTTCATCCCTTGACATCCACTACCAGCAACAGTGGGTGAGAGGAAATTGGGCTCAGATCCAGTCTAAGTGCACACAGACATTGTGCTGACCATGGCTGCAAGCTTTGCTCCACTGTGACCCACGTGAGGATTCGTTACCCTCTCTAGGGCAGGATTCTCACTGGAAGGTGAGAGGAAGGTGTGGAAGAGGTCCTTTTGCCTAATTCCCCTTCAAATCAGAGCCAGTTGGTTCCACTGGTTTTCTGGGATTATCACAGGCATGTCCCCACAGGCAAGTCCAAGCAGGCACAATTTGAGGTGGCCACGTGCCTGCGAGTCTGGGGCAGGAGCTGTGCAGGCACAAGAGCTGCACACCAGTCTGCTGCAACAGGGAACAGGCAGGTGGAGAAACCATGCAGTCTGTACCCCTGCTTTCAAGCACTCAAACAGACCAAGAGCTGCTGCACTCTTCAGGAGCTGCTCCTGGCACACCTAAGAGCCACTCAGCTCTTCAGAAAGAAAAACCCCTACAAGCCCTAGACCTCTGTCCAAAGCAGATGAGCAAAACCCAATTGTAACTGGAGGAAACACTAATCCAAAACATTAATATTTAATAAATCCAGCCTTGAAGAACTCTAATTCCTACCTGGATGACATCCAGGGTGTCAAGTTGTGGAGTGCTCTGACATTTCCTTGCTATAGCAAGAGAAGCTAAAGAGTCTTTTACAATGACAAAGTAATAAAAAAATGACATTTCCCTGTTGCCCTACAAGGGATGGTATCTTCTAATTTCAGCAGCAAGGAATATTTTTGTTGCAAACTTTCCCCTGTTCTAATACTAAGTAACAATTAGTGGAACATTATTTTTCCACTGTGGGCATCCAGAATACCTGGCCTAAGTTGTCCTGGCACAGAACCTATTATCCCCATCATCTAAGGTTTTCCCATAGAACAAAATTATTGTGTTTTAGAATGGTATTAAGTATACTTTGTTGCTGTTGGGTGAGAATTTAGAAGGAAACCCAAGTTAAAGAGTAAGAGTTGTCCTGTCAGAATGGCTGTCCATTGACAAGATGCTTAAGAGCTTTTATTACTTATCAAACATGCATTTCATTGAGCTATGTCTGTCATTTGGGGTTATTCCACCCAGCTTGGGCCATTCAAATATTAGGGAGAATACCAAGGGCCCAAAATATTGAAATTAGGCAAAGTAAAATTTAGGAGTGAGCATAGTGACTGTCTCCCACAACATTCTGATAGAAAAACTCAGAGAACAAGGGATAGATGAGTGGACAGTGAGGTGGGTTGAGAACTGGCTGTCGAACTGGGCTCAGAGGGTTGTGATCACTGGAATAGAATCTGATTGGAGGCCTGTGACTAGTGGTGTTCCCCAGGGCTCGGTGTTGGGTCCAGTCCTGTTTAATATCTTCATTGACAACCTTGATGAGGGAATAACATCCACCCTCAGCAAGTACCTGATGATACAAAGCTGGGAGGGGTGGCTGACACACAGGACACTGTGCTGCCATCCAGAGAGACCTGAACAGGCTGGAGAGCTGGGCAGGGAGACACCTAATGAAATTCAACAAGAGCAAGTGTAAAGTCTGGCACCTGGGGAGGAATAACCCACTGTATCAGTACAGGCTGGGAGATGACCTGCTGGAGAAGAGCTCTGTGGAGAAGGACCTGGGGGTCCTGGTTGATGACAGGTTGGCCATGAGCCAGCAGTGTGCACTGGGGGCTGAGAGAGCCAATGGGATCCTGGGNATCTCCTGGAGAGAGTCCAGAGAAGGGCTGTGGAGATGATTAGGGGCCTGGAGCATCTCCCCTATGAGGACAGGCTGAGTGAGTTGGGACTGTTCAGTCTGGAGAAAAGAAGACTTAGGGGGGACCTAATTAGTGTTTATAAATATCTTAGGCAGGGGATGCAGGGGGAATTGGCCAGCCCCTTTTCAGTGCCTGTGGGGACAGGACAAGGGGCAATGGCTGTAAACTGGAGCACAGGGAGTTCCACACCAACATGGGGAGGAACTTTTCCCCAGTGAGGGTGAGGGAGCCCTGGGACAGGCTGCCCAGGGGGGTGGTGGAGTCTCCTTCTCTGGAGGGATTCAAGTCTCATCTGGATGCCTATCTATGTAATATGAGATAGGGAGCTGCTTAGGCAGAGGGTTGGACCCGATGATCTCTGGAGGTCCCTTCCAGCCCCTGTGATTCTGTGATAGTGAGGACCTGTTTCCTCATTTAACATTCTGCTTGGTAGTCACAATCTGACAAAGTTGAAGTTACACAAAAATTCTCCAGCCCCTCAAATGCAAATCTTTTTCTGGCAGTCCTTTAAAGAGGTTGAGAGTGAACTTTACATAAATTTTCAGGGATTAACAAGAAAGGTTATTTTTTTTTATTACCACCAATTCATTCTGCTTGTAAATCTGTGACTAATTGTGCATCACCTTTAAACATCTCCCATTATGAATATATTTGTTCATTTAATTTCATTTTCTGTTTAATGGGAGATTTATTGAGAAGACATTAGCATAAAAATCAGATTATGGTATCAGCTTCAATGTCCAGCTTTGCTATTTCCAGGCACATTCTTATATAATGCAGAAAACCAAAGAGAGGAACAGAAGCTAAATGAAAAAGTAGTGTACAGTAAAAAATAATCACATCAGTTGACTCTGACTTCCCTGACTGTAAAATGAGGCTTCCAGAGGCTGACTTGTTGGAACTGAACATTAGGGATTATTTTAAGAGCATTTGATAGTGTGAGCAGCAAACAGACAGTAGTGTGATGCGTTCTCATTCTCCTCTCATTTCTCCTGCAGCACCCCCATGGTTCCTGGGGATGCCAGTGCTAAGGCAGGCCCAGGACCATTCCCTCATGGGGCATTGGCCCATCCATTACCCCTCTCTCAGCCATATCTGTCACCTTAATGTTTCTCTGCACCAGCCTTTCATCTTCTACAGGTTTGTTCTTAATTTCCACGTGGTCCCACAGCAGCTCCTTCTCCAACACCCACTTCAAGGAAATCTTTCATGTTTTTGATTTTCCTTTTTAATAACTGGTTGGTGTCCTCTGGGAAGTGCTTCCTTTCTCATGTCAATGCCCATTCATCTACAGGACCACACTTGCTATTTCCCCCTCAACATTGCCCAGGCCCTGCCACACCACTGAAGTAAAAACACAGACCTAAAACCTTCCAGGTCATTTAAATGAATAGAGACATTAAATTTCATTTTACATTCTCCAGTTGCATTGTGTGTGGAATTTCATTTGCCAGCTCTTTGATTGACATCATCCCATCTCACCTCCTCCTTGACAGGCTTTATCTTTACCTTACCCAGAGAGCATTGAAACCCTCACCTCTTCACTCACCTTTTATTGTGGAAGAGGAAACTTGTGAGACCTGCCTCTATAGCCATGGTTGGACTCAAATTAGCTTGTAGGCTCTCTCATTTCACCCCATGTCCTTTTTGAAGTTACACAAACTGGACTTCCCATTTCTCCATCCACCATTCCCTATAGGGTTCCTGCTTTATTCCTGTTAATTTTTTGGACTTGACTAGTCACTGGTCACATCTGGATCTTCTTCATCCACTATTATTCCCTGTTCTGTAGGACACTGGCTACTAACAACAACTTCAAAATAGAGAAATTCCAGATCTCTCAAATAATCAAGGACCCCATGTCCCAATCCAGTTGATATTGCTATCTTCTTCCCTTGATGTACTGGACTTGTGTCTTTTGGAACAAACATACTCAGCCACAGCCCTCCACTATGTAAGCCAAATCAACTGGGGACTATACACTTATTTTCTACATTTGTTTTACTTGGTTGGGGTTTTTTGGTTGTTAAATAAGAACATCATGACCATTCAAACCCAAGTCTCAAGCAGCTTCACCTGCTGATCCAGGGACTCCCTGGTGCCCAGTTGCCCTCAACCCAAGCAAGCCACCAGACAAACTCACTAACCGCCATCCAGTGGGACCGCTCTCTCCTGGGCAGATGTGGGTACCAGTCGCACTCCCCTCCCTGCAGCACTCCAGTTTCTGGTTCCACTGGCAGAGAGCTGCTCAGCTTTTAAATCCATCTGCTGAACTCTCCTCCCCCCAGCCAAGATGCAGCCGAGTTCAAAGGTTGAGATCAGAGGCTGTGTCCTCAGTTGCAAGTCCTTTCTCTAACTCATAACACCCTCTGACACCCAACCCCTCAAGTTACATCCAAAGGCAGCCACATCCTACACCAACCTTTCATGAAGAGGGATGGCCCTTTGCCCACCAGGGTCAAATCCATGGCTAAATCCCCATCTGCAGTGCTCAGAGTGCTTCCCTATCTCAGATCTCTGTGGATGCTGATAAATTATTTGTCAGATAGCTCCCTTCCTCCCTCTCTTCCCTGTACATATTAACTTGTTCTTTCTTCATGGCATGTCTCTGCAGGCTCTGTTCCCACTCTTCTCCAGGAGAATTTGCATATGGAGAGCCCCTATCTTTGCCCATCCTCCTATAGCAATTTTAACCTTCTGGAGGAAATTCTCTTGCATGACCTCCAGGTCACCTAAAATCCTGCGTCAGACTTCTTCTCATTACTCAAGAACAAATGAAGGGATTCTGAGGCCATAGCATCACTTATCAAGGGAAAAAATTCCCCCCAGGATTTCACCCTGGAATGAGGGGAGGGAGTAGAGAAAATTCCTGAATTTCTTGCCAGTAACCAAACAGTTGACTCAGACCAGTGAGCGAGCAACGTCCACAACGTGAGTCGGTGCTTTGCAGAGGTTTATATAACCCAGTTGCAGTAGGAATGTTTCCACAGGACTTATGTTGCAAATACCCATTTGGGGGATTTAAAACATTCCCCTGTGGTGTTTATAATCCAGATGCTGCAATGCACTACCTAAGCACAAGACTGAAGGAAAGCTGGCCATAGGTGGGGCCAGGGTAACGTTCTCATCCAATCTGAGTAGAAAACTCAGCAGAAAGGTAAACAGTGGCAAAAAGAGAAGTGATCCATCCAAGCTAATTCTGTAAGTCAGCACCAATGGTAGCCTGTGTTTCCTGCCTTGGAGCCACAGAGTCATCCATGCTATTGCTGCACCAAAAATACTTTCCTTGCAAGGACATAAGAAGTGCTTAAAACCAGGTGCTAGGTCCCAGTTCATGTTAATAAGAAGGGCTGTTACCAGTGCTATCACAACCAGTTCAGATGGTCTCACAAACACCAGACACAAAACACACACCTCCCATTTAAAAAGATTTTCCACCAGCCAATAGTAACAGCATGCCCAATGGGCAAGGGACTGCATGATAAATTATTGTCAGAGATCCATGGAGGGCTATTAAAGACAAAGAAGCCAGCTCTGGCACTGCAGATTGCAAATTGCTGGAGACTGGGAAACACAGACAGGGAGCTATGTTCTTGTCTCCCCAGGTATCCATTAATTAATTCACTGCCAAGAAGGAAATACCAATTGGACATAGTTTGGTTTGATCGATCCCATGGTCCAGCTCTTTCTACCTCACTGGTCATGGCTTTGACCAGTTATTCTTTCTAAAAATGTTTTACAACCAGAAGTATAACAAGCATGCCTGATGTTCTTCTGGCTTCCAAAAGGAATCAGTCCTTGAACACCATTGTAGGTCCTGTGAGAATTAATGATGGATTGTTCAAGGTGCTCATGGTCCTCTGTTCTCTGTCCCATGGGAAGTCCTCAGAAGCTGCCATTGAAGAGGCTGCAATCACACCAGATCTAGAGTTCATTAGAGTCATTTCTTTCAACACTACACCTGCAGGAATAATGTTATCATAAAAACTTAATCACATTGCAAAAGGTGAAATTCCTTTAACTTTTAGAATTTGGTAGCTTCTACCCAGCTGGTCTTTTTCTTGCAAAAATGTGCTTTCTGTGACACCTCCTATTTCCCTGAGCTTTGAATCATTTTACTGAATCACAGAATCGTAGGGGTTGGAAGGGCCCTCCAGAGATCAGGGGGTCCAACCCCCTGCCAAAGCAGCTCCCCAGCTCATATTGCACAGATGGGCATCCAGATGGGTCTTGAATACCTCCAGAGAAGGAGACTCCACAACCCCCCTGGGCAGCCTGTCCCAGGGCTCCCTCACCCTCACTGGGGAAAAGTTCCTCCTCATGTTGGTGCAGAGCTTCCTGTGCTCCAGTTTACAGCCATTGCCCCTTGTCCTGTCCCCACAGACACTGAAAAGGGGCTGGCCAATTCCCCCTGCATCCCATACTTAAGATATTTAAAAACATGAATAAGGCCCCCCCCCTAAGTCTTCTTTTCTCCAGACTGAACAGTCCCAGCTCACTCAGCCTGTCCTCATAGGGGAGATGTTCCAGGCCCCTAATCATCTCCACAGCCCTTCTCTGGACTCTCTCCAGGAGATCCCTGTCTTTTTTATACCAGGGAGCCCAGAACTGGACACAGTACTCCAGGTAACTTTGTTAAATTCTATTGTCCTTCCACCACTTCTAGTGTAATAATAATTTCCTAAATTGCAAAGGTTTTCTGCTGACAGTTACTGAGCTGTGACCATTTCTATGCACTTCAGATGCAACAGCAGTTCAAATTAGTGAAACTGCTTGTCAAAATCACTTTGGAAAACTTTGGTCACTTCCATTGGTGGTAGAGATGGACAAGAGCTGCAGGAAATCTCCTTTATTATTTCATTGGCCCATGAAAAATTGAAATTTGAATGACTAATTAGACAGCTGGTTCTTAAGACTTGCTCTATACATAGTAGTATTGATGTAAAACTTATATCTTATTTCTGTTGTTTAAATAAGAACAAAAAGCAAATGTGCAGAATAAATAAAATGTAAGGGCTTTACTTTATTTGTCCTCTGTGGAAGATTAATTTGATAATCACCAAATATTACTGGCCCTGAACATATTTTTCAGAGTGTTTGAAGAAATCTGTTACAGGAATATGAACAGAATCAAACTGGAATATAATACAGCAATTCAGAATTTATCTGCAACTGTTTTTCTGCAGCTGACATGTGACACACCACCTTGACTTCAAATTAATCTAATGAAATTTAAAATTCAGCTTTCAGATAATCAAGACCTCTCTATATATCAAAAAGGGAATCAAATGTTAGCATAAATCATACATACTGCTCATACTTCTTGCATTTGGACTGGATGCTGCCAGTTCTCTGCAAAAGGAAGAGCTGTGGAACAGAGGTCACGTGCAGGTCTAAGGAGACACAGGAACACAGAGAGCATTTCTTTAAATGGATTTATTTGGTACTATTTTGGTTGATGTTTTACAGGTGTGTTATCACTGCTGGTACTCAGTGACACTTAAAGATCTAAATAAGCACATACTGTCTTTTAACAGGTCAGACTCCACGCTTTAAAGATGGTAACTGAGGCTATCAGGGCACGTAGCCTCCTTTCCCATTAATCTGTCCTGGCTGTGGACATAGCCTGGTTCACAGTTGTAGGGAGCACAGCATGGAAGGAGCAGCCTGTGACCTCCTTTTCCTTCAGGAAAACACCACCACCACTCAGGGAGTATCAAGAGTAGGACATTATGCTTTATCTATTTCCCTTAAATTCCTCTTCAGGTACACCTATGCCTTCTTCACTCAAAGCTTATGACATTCAGGAAGCTGCCCAGTGCTTCAAAGACATTCAAACCCAGCCAAATGTTGTCCAAGTGGGGATTTTTAGCAATTTTTCCATAAGGAATCACAGCATTCAGGGTCTGTACAAGTGCTCAACCATTGTCACTATCTGCTACCACACACACACACACCTCAACTTCAAGATATCTCTTCCCCTATGAAGAGAGGCTGAGGGAGCTGGGCTGGGTCAGCCTGGAGAAGAGAAGGCTGTGAGGGGACCTCATTGCAGCCTGCCAGTCCCTGAAGGGAGCTTATAAGCAGGAGGGGATTCAACTTGTTAAAAGGGTAGATAATGGCAGGACAAGGGGGAATGGACTAAAGCTAAAGGAGGGAAGGTTTAGATTAGATATTAGGGGGAAGTTTTTTACAGAGAGAGTGGTGAGGGGCTGGAACAGGCTGCCCAGAGGGGTGGTGGATACCCCATCCCTGGAGGTGTTCAAGGTCAGGTTGGGCAACCTTGTGTAGATCCAGGCCTGGAGGTTGGTGGCCCTGCCTGTGGCAGGGGGTTGGAACTCTGTGATCCTTGGGATCCCTTCCAACCCAGACCAGTCTACAATGCTATGACAGCATCTGGTTTAAATTACATTTTGCAGAGGGCCAAAGCTTTCAAAGACAAAAAGAGCCTGAACAGGTTTTGTGTGCAATTAGTCAGCTAAAAAAGAAAAGAGATCCCACTGCTACCTCCCATAAGGGAAAGCTGACATATACAACCTTTATTATACTTCAGAAAATCCACTATGGAGAGAGACATGAGAAATCCATTAGCTCTGCTGCTCCTGAAATAGTTTGCTGAACCATAGCTTGCCCATGTAAACTTTAGCCAAGTTAATAAATACCTGCCTCTTACAGTGGATATTTGCATTATCATCTGTTTAAAGTACAGAAACATGTAAATTGGCAGCAAGGCATATGGGACCTTAACTAGATGTTAAGAAGGGGAAAGGTTCAAGCTTTGTTGGTCTAACTCTTCCCCCTTCAAGAGGCAGAGAAGGGAGCACATGCTGCAGAGATGAGGGTGCAACAGCTGGGTGGGTATTCCTCCACCTATTGACCACACATGAGTGCCCAACTGTGAGATTCCCCTACACACAGCATACATGAGTGTACATCTTCACAGCTTTGGACCCATGAAGAACTAGAGCATGGATTGATGGAAATAGACTGCCATGAAACAAACCTGGTGAATTATCTCATTGAAGTAATGCTGCTTTGTTTTGGTGTCTTCCATTCCTCCAGGAAATGGCTCCAAGCAATACACCTTGCTCCCCAAAGGATATCTGAAAGGAAAAACATGGCCAGAAAAGAATTCCACTCTCCAAATCTCTCAAGTTCCTCCTATGTCTCTTTGAAAAAAATGTATCAGAGTTTACTTTGTGTCCAAAGAAGAAAAATCCACTTTGATACTTAGAGGGTATAATCATTTGCAAACCTGCTCCCCTAGTTAGCTGTTAGCCCTCCTCATACCTGAGCAGGTTAACTTGACCATGTCAGGAGCTCATCTGTTGCTGTGTGTTGTTTCACATATAATGCATGCCAAGCATTCAGAGGATTTCACAAGAGCTACTAGGAAATTTGGGACACTGGGGGATAATTCATTTATCTACTTTTTTTCTTTTTTGCCACGAGAGCAGAAGATAAATTAGAGAATCAAAGAATATGGTTGAACTGTTCCCATCCCAATTTTGGATTGGTCCCTCTCCCTGCCCATTGCAAACCCAGACTGCTTTCCAGATATGACTTTGATGACTTTGCTGAAAGTTTACAGTTATAAACCAGGTAACAGCTATTACTTAACTCACAGATACACTGACATCTTTTTGAAGGAGCTGTAGGCACTGCTCAAATCACAAGAACCATTCAGACATACCTGAGCAGTGAGGTGCTTACTGAGGCTTCTGCTGCTCAGTTCTTTTCCATTCCAGTTAAAAAGCTGGACAGAATTCCAGTTAGGTTCTGAAGCTTTAGTTTTGTCCAAACTGTGGAGCCCAACTTAATTTCATTTTTGTTCCCATGAAGCCAATGTAATTTGGTTTTCTTTTCCTGCAGTCTAGTTATTATGCTTTGATACAACTTTTTTCCTTGGAGGTCACAGAGGGAGGTATCCCTTCCATTCTTCCCAGCTTCAGCTCTTTCTTGATTCCAAACCCCAAGAGTTCATTACATACTAGCATGTTGTAAAACCATAACATGCCACTAGAGGATCTTCCCTTATAAGCCTTTGGAGTTTTGGCCAGAGCAGAGGTGCTCCAAAGGAGGCAGCAGACAGGAAGGCTCAGGTTCAGATTCAAGTCTGTGGTAACTACAACTGCAAACTGTGTGCTGGGGATGGACAGCTCAGTCTCTATTTTATTAGCAAAGCTCAGAGACAACATGAATGCACAGTCAAATCTAGTTAGATGTCTAACAGCAGCCACTAGCATTTCACAGACCCCGTTGCATCCTTGGATGTGGAAGCAAGTAGAGAATGTGCATAGTTGAGTGTGCTTTCTTGATTTGTTCAGCCCACTACAGTAAGTTAAACAGCAAGCCCACCTCCTCTGTGCTGGCTTCATCACTTTCTGCTTTGTCTTCAAGAGGACACATCTGTGGCTTTTAATGAAGCAATTGCAGGTCTGGACAGGAACATAGGAAAGCACACAGTGCTTTTGGTCTGCTGATTTCTCTGGAGAGGTTTTCCAAACAATGGAAGGCTGCAAACAGAAAATATATCAGGATAGTCCAGTGCACGTTGTCATAAGTTAGAAGAAAGGAGCTCAACTACATGAGGAACAACACACAAAATAAACCAGTGATTTACAGAGGCTGGAACCCATGGGTGCTGCAGCACTGCAGGCCATGGCTGACTGAAGGGAACCAGTTACCAGGAGCATGGATCTGTCAGCTCAAACTCATCCAAGGTTAGGATCATCATGCAGCAGTCTCCAAAGAGGTGGGTACTGCATGGCTCATCAGCAGTCTGCCTGGTGAGCCTGCTGCGCAGGCGGCGTTGGCAGCCACCCCAGTCCAACATCCCGGTCGCCAAGTGGCAGCTCACCTGAACATACACAGCTACCACCAGCCCTGACTCCTGAATTGCTTCTGCTGTGACCAAGCTGCCAGGTAAAGAGTCTTCAAATCACAGCCAGACAAGTTCACAGGCACTGAAGGCTGTGAGAACCTGACACTAGAAGTGCCTTCCCACACAAGAGAACTTCATGTTGCTTCCCTTGGCTGTGATGACTTAGCATCACTGCCTACGTCATTGGACAGCCTCTGGAAGGGAACAAAGGTTCTCTAAGGAAATGTATAGTTCACAAGCATGTGTGCTAAGTGCCACTGCTACATCAGAAGCTACATACAATGCTGGTTTTGCTTAAACACCTAAGGGAAAGGAGGCCTCTTTCTCTCAGCTCTGCAGCAGACTCCCTTGCAACCATCTCTGTGCTCTCTCCATCCCGTTCACCACCCAGAAGTAACTTCACTATTGAGTAAGGATGCTGGGAAATTCAGTGCAGTGTTTCAGGGCTTTCCAATACACAGTGCTATCAGACTGGAAAGCCCTATGTGACATTCCTGCTAGGATGTCAGCTCCAGCCAGAGGCAGGGAGGAAGGGAAGGAGAGGGGAGAGACGCCGCCACCACCTACACGTACCTAAGCAAGTGAGACTTAAGTAGCCACAGGGAATGAGGCAAACAAAGCAGAACAAAGCACCTTCCACTTCAAGCAACAGCAGAGTGTTGCCCTAAAAATAAAACCAACAAGTATTGTGTTGACATTACAGAGACAAAAACTGAACAAGCACCAAAAAGTTGTATAGTTGGGTCAATTCAGAGATTTACTCTAGGAAAATGCACACAAGAGCTTTATCACAAAACTTGTTGGACTCCATTTATTTCAACAATAGGTTTATTTTTAAGAAACATAACATGACATTAAGTAAAAATGCAAAATTGTGCAATTATGGCAAAATGTTTAAAAATCCACACATTTGCCCTCATAGGACTACAGTACTTCTTACTAACATACCTGAGCACTGAATGTTGGATGCCATTTCTAAACAGCCTTACGAACAGGGAGCTCTTTGATTTCTTGTAGAACATACACACACTGCATGTTTGGTGCACCAAAGCTGCTTTTCATTATTCTAACTTTTACTGATGGAATCAAGTGGAAATTACAAAATGTTTCCTTCTAAAGTGACTAATAAATTTGGAAAAGAGATTTACACTCACAATAAGTTCTCACAAGCTAGAAATTCATTCAATAGAGGGAAATAAATGAATGCAGAAAAAATGCCAAGTGGGGAAAATGTACAGCTTACTGTTTAAATATTATCAGTACCTTTGGTGCAATTATTTCTTCTTTTTTTTTTGTGCTGTGCAAGTTTACTTAAGCCTGACTCTAAAGCAAAACTTTAGCAGGAATCTGACTTTCAGCAAAATGGAGAAGCATTTAAGAATTGGCAAAATGTCACAGCTACGTTACTGTCTCAATAAACTCCTCATGCAAAAGAATTAGTATATTCTACTCCCACAGCAAGTTCCAGGATTTAACTTTTAAACACATTGCAGACTTGGATCACACCCTCAAGTTTGAATGGTTAAACAGAATGGAGATCTTCGTACTTTAGTGCAGATAAACAAAATTAACAAACCTACTGCAGAATTAACCACAGCATATTGTACTTCTATACATCACATGACCAGTCAATTGCTAACTCAATTCTATTTCATAGTTTCAAGTAATATATTGAAATTTGTTCTACTAAATAAATATAGAAGATTGTCAAAAAGCAGCAAGAAGTCTTGTAAATATTCAACCAAGTTTTAAAAAACAAAACAAAAAAAACCAAACAACCAAAAACAAACCAAAAAAACAAGGAAAAAGTTACATAACACTTTGCAAAAGAAAAAAAAAGAAAGGTTGTACACACAAATGCAACACTGTTAGGGAGGGTGCTTCAGAAAGCTTGCAGCTAGAGGCCTACAACAGCGCAAAAAGACCTAGCCAAGGACTAAGGATCATTTTAAAAAATGAAATTAGTTGTATTTTTTAAAAAACCCCTCTTATTCTTGGCTATGGATATATAAAAAAAAAAACCAGTATCCAGAAGAAAACTCAACAAAGAGCCAACACACCTCAACTGTTGGAAAATGCAGTCCTAGCAAGAATCATCAACTTCCCTTCAGAAAAAGATTCAGGCGCTCCCATCAGAAAGCAGCAGCTTGGTGACTCTCTGGAGGATGAGGTATGTAATGCAAAGAGGCTTTTTTTTTTTTTTTAAATCTTTTCCTTTCCATTTCTCAGGGGTTTTTTTGTTTGGTTTTTTTGCCTTTTAAACTTTTTGTGCAAGAATTAAGAAACAGAACCAGGCAAGTATTTTCGCGTCTTAGAAAGATTCCATTTGGTAAGACCACATCCTAAGTGAACATTATCCAAAGCCTCAGCCATGCCAGGGGGATAAACAATGAGCTAAATATTTGGCTGGCTGAAATATCAGCTGCTAAGCCAGATAATGGTAAGCACTTACAGCCAGAGATGGCTGCTGCCATTTCAAGTTCACTGGTTTACCTAGGTCAACTTGAGAAAATAGGGAAGCTCTGCCAAAATGAGAGGTGGGACAAGTTAAACCTGGCAAATTACAGCTGACACATGGGTTTGGATTCAACTTTTCCCCTTTTCAATCCAGTTTTCTCTACTGAGGTGGAAGCTGAACTTTGAACTTACTTGCTTCTTAACAATCAGCTAAATGTTAAATATGTTGAGAAAAGTGTTGCAATATATTGGGTCTCTATTTCATATTTATGGCTAAGACTATTTAAGCCATGGATATTTATTGTCAACTTTGTTATAAACACACTGGATGATGAAAACAGCTCAGTAGTGCAAATTTTCACATTATAGATCAGAGTGGAATAGAAGGTATTTGAGGGCTTAATTGTGGGG
>VZTU01018771.1:320-33467 GCA_013400835.1 Zapornia atra
ATTCCCTTCAACTGGATTATCGTACGGTTAGTGTTCTTTGCCCAATTGTGGGTGAAAAGTTTGTGTTGGCGACCTGAATGAAAACCAGTTGTGGAGAACTCTGCATGGATTGGACATGGGGAAAAATAGCTGCAAACAAGAAAAAGAACAGGAGCTTTTGAGCGCCTCACTAATACGTTTTACACCTCTTGCAAAGCTCAGCACCCTTTAAGTATAGTGAGCAGGACTCAGCATTGTTGTCTGTCCACTGCTTCTCTCCACTTTAAAATTCTGAGTTGGATCCATCAGACCACTTTGCTGTCAGGCACCCTGCAGCTTATCAGCCCCGCTGGCAAAAATGACAATGGTTCGTGCAAGGGCGCAACGACCTTGGTGCCAACAAGAGTATTCACCAAAAACTGGAGCTACAGTAAACCAATATGTTCTATGGCTTTTTTTTTTTCTTCCAGATGGCAAATGTAAGCTTTGGTAGGACTTAATCCACAAGGATAAATGTGGAACTGAACAAGGCAAATGATACTTGTCCAGGGTTTCAGCTAGATGAGGGCAAATATGTAATTGGTTTGATCAGTGCAAAAAGTTGTAGTAGGAGGTAAAAGTAATAAAGTTCATGGGGATGTCTGAACCTTCTCATTTAGCATGCACTCATCAAATTAGAGTGTTGCTCTGTGTGGGTCACCACCTGGTGAAGTAGGAGCTTGTGAGGAGCAGATCCTCCCTTTCGCACTCAAGCTCAGCAACATGTCTTGCTTCTACTGATTATCTTCATATAGGAACTGCAGATATCCAAACTTGTAAATCCTGCTTCTCAGAGGTAGCCCTGGAATATGTAAGGGTTCTCACAACAGAAGCATACTCGTGAACAGGGAGTCACATCCCTGTCCTCAGTATGGCTTGTGATGAAAGAAGCTATTTAGATCTTTCCCTGCTGTTGGAAGTGTTATGGAATACAGATTTAAATCCTGCTTTCCATCTGTCTTTAGGAACTGTGCTTAGGAAACTCTCATTAGCATCACTACCTTAAAAATAATCAGAGATGGGCATGACAGAGGTTGACTCCAGGTCAACGGTCCCAAGAGCTGAAAGGACTCAAAGCTCCTGAGTGGAGAACCATGCAAACCACACTCCATGAAGGGGAAAGTGGGTGTATGGAGTGAATCCTTATCTAGCAGAAGTAATCCGTGGTGCTAAAATACAAACATCATTACATATGGAGAAACTGCAGCTAGAGACAGAAACAACCATTAAAAAAACCAACCTAGGTTATAACTTTGATGTCCAATAGAACATTACAGCTCCTTGTAGAGAACCATATATCTTCAAAATGGTTAGAAAATTTGAAAAATCTGAACTGACAAACCTGAAATGAAAGCCTTCAAATATATTTCAAACATTCTATATGCATCATTGCTGATTAAGGCCTTGCTTTCTTCTAAAATGAAGAAAAAAGAGAAGAAAAGTATAATTAGATGTCACGGAGTTGTGATTGTTTCTAATTCATTGGACAGAGTAGCTGACAGCAAGATAAATGAATCATCCATAGATAACTCATATTGCCATATTTATGTCAGTGAGATTGAAGAAAGAAAAGCAGTCAATAAAAATCAAATTGAAAATGAAAATAATGTTGCAGGACAATTTTCCAAAGTCATGCGACAAGTGAAAATAAGTTGTAGTAAAAAGTGAAATGTGAAGTCTTCTGGTTCTTTCTCCTATTGTTTAAATGTTTTATTGTTTTATTGTTTCTGTGCCAAGCATCAGCTCAGCACGCTGGCTCATGAATTGGATCTGCTTTCTGCAGTGCCACATTGGATGATTTACATATGTCAAGTCCCTTTAACCGGATTTTCTATTCTTAGAAATGTTGGTTTTTAACACCAAAGTTGAAGGCTAGTCTGAGTGGATTGAGAAGTTCCACACAAAAAATAAACATTAATCAGAAATCAGGAAGTTAGGGAACAGCATCTTTTGTACTGTACATTGCTGAATTGGTATTTGTGTTGAAGGCTCAGGAACTAAGAAGTCTTAAATGTAGGAAGGGCGCGGCGTTCCGCAGACATGGAAAGTGCTGAACAAGCTCCACATGTGCATCGCTCCATGTAAGTACCTCTATAGCTCAGTCACCACCTAATGATGGTGCTGAGTCCAGGGGAAGCAGCAGAGATACTGTTCTTTACATTACATTACAGTCCATTGCACATGAGCTCTGGGGGACAGGATGTAGGAAGTTTGAACACAGCACCCAGCAGTCAGTGAAAGAACCTGAAAAAGCCCCTGTGACCAACATCCCTCTGTGTGGGCGAACCACAAAGTAACAATTTCTAGGAGGTACTTGTAGTGGGTAGTGTTCCAAATCATCAATACAACGCTGAATTAACTTGCATCATAACCATCTACCTTTTATATAAAGAGTGCTGCCTGTTCTGAACATGAGAAGCCTGAATCTGATCCCTTTCACAGCTTGATGAGTCAAGAATACTCCCAGCAAGACCCACAGAATTTCTTTAATGGAGAATGAGTGACAGATTGCATCCTGGGCTCATCCTGGGAGTGGAGCAGGTGACCCACAGTTGAGTCTTATTCTTTAATGGTAAAAGGCTTTTTGAAATCCATTTAAGTCTCTTAGTGCTCCCGGAAAATTATGCACTCACTCATTTTCTCAAAATAAATATCCTGAACTTAATGGAGCGTAGTGTCCTTTCACTACCAGTACCCAAGATCTCCAATTATGCATTATTAAGCTATTAAACTGAACTGAACGAAAAGAACTGGCACTTACTGGCAAGATCACTATTCTAAAATGCTCAGTAATAAGCTATTGAAAAATTAGCAAGCAGTTATAAACCTGCCATCTCCTCCCAGCTGCTATCATTTTGTTTCTCTAACAGTTAGAACATATTTATGAGCACATCTTATGCATGCACACATATAGAGAAAGGAAGGCACGTACACAGTCTACCTGTGCTGTCCCAGACTGAGCTGGCAGGGGATTTCAGCAAGCCAGCTCACTCTAGAGCGTGTTGTAGGCTGGTTTCATCAGCATTTCCCTTTGGAAATCTAAAATAGTCTCTAAAATCAGATGGCCTATACTTTAGGATGTAAAGCAAAAACCTCAAATACTTGATGGCATATTTTGATAACAGATGAATCAACACTGGAGATTTTTTTAGTTTATTGTTTCATTGGCATTCAGGGAAGCTGTGAAGGGGAAAAGTCAGGTATTATGAAACCGTTACACTCTTGTAAGGTGCTATGATCCATACATAAGCTTGGGATTTCCAAATAAAAAGCTGATGGTAACATTATAAAAGGCTTCAGGGATGTGTAAACACCACGGATGATCATCCAACACTTCACCTGCTTGAAAAATCAAAGAATAACTCAGTTCTCGTTGATTTCAATGCTAACCTATTCAGTTTCTCACTCTATGCCTCTTAGAGTGCTGTTCAAAATCCACGGCCAACCTCCATGATCTTTGCATCATGCTTTAGATTTACAGTAAAGCACTGCCTTCATTGTTTTGTCTGCAGTGCTGACATCCATTATTATATATTTCATTTATTTTATCACTCTTTCTATTTTGATTTTCTGGCATCGATTTTATAGATGACAAACATTCCCTTGAGTTATAACTGAGTTGCCTCCTCACTCTTTCCCTAATGGATGTATTAAAAGTGTGTTTGGATCTGCCTGCTCACAGTACGGAATGAAAAGAGCAAATAAAAATGTTAATTAATTATGCAGAGCTGATCGTGGAGCTAAGCCAGAGCTACTACCCCTCTCTACTTTTAGCAGCACAATGCAGTTCATCTCCATGGAGTTTTATCATCCATGAAGCCAAGAAGAAAATACAGTCTCCTGAAAGAGTGTAATAAAATGGAAGTTTATATCACTCCATATAAAGTTGTAAAGGAGTTCAGAATGACTGGGATGATTTCACCAATAAGTAGTTACAGATTTATGACTGCAAATTCATTTTTTCCACTCACAGATGAGCCCAGCACCCATTTCATGCAATGCTGCTATGGGCCACTGCAGCCTTGTACAATGTACCAAGGCATAAGCCATCCACCTGCCAGACTGAAGGAAAAGCACTGAGCCTTTTCATGCATCTTCATAAAAAGAACTGGCTAGAGCTGCGATTTCCAAAACATCATGCCTAAGATTTGGTACCTGAATCCCTGTCTTTACATGCAAGTGATCTGATTGCACATCTTCTGGGCACTTACGGTCTCTTTGCCACTGTTGAAATGAAACTGCCTTCACCCACATTTGTTCACACATATGGTCAGTGTGTCCAGGTGCATGACTGAGGCTTTAGGGATTTATTTGGCTGGTGCTACTCTGGGGTAGGTAGGCATGCTGGCTTGTGAGGGGAGCATCAGATAAAAGACCTAGCTGGGCTTCTCAACTTGTTCCAGCAGCCTTTTTTTCCTTCTTTCCAAACACGGGATCAATGAAATATATTTGATATCATTTTAAGTAGAAACTCATGATAATCATAACCAGGGTATCACATAAAACCAGAAACTATGTATGGTCATTTCAAATTGGGACAAGGCTAAATGCACATTCACTTTCTGAGGAATGTGGATTTATTGTTCCATATTCTCAGCCATTAACACTGTGAAAGGAGAAACCCTCTCCTACAGCCAAAACCATACAGCCATTCAAGTGACCTTTATATTTAATAGGCATTAGCTTAGCTGGAGGTAAGCAGGCACTGACTTTCTAGACTGCAAACAAAAATTTTGGGACACTATAAAAAGGCTTAAGTTTTTTGTTCCATACTTTGTTCAAATAAGCATAGGATGTAATTTACTGAAGTAGTAAATGCCACAAATTTTCTCACAGAGTTCTTATTAATTGGTATTTGAAAAAATGTTTTGTGTTATGGATGTTTAAAAATGATAGAAAAAGAAAGCTGTCTGTCATGAACTCTCCTGGAAAGCATTTAAGTGCTTACAATTAGATTCTCAGAATCAGTTTATTTATGTGTTTTCACCTTCTGTTCATCCTTTCCCAAGTGTCATGCTTTAACTCCAGCCAGCAGCTAAGCAACATGGAGCCACTCGCTCATTTCACTCCCCACAAAGGGATGGGGAGGAGAATGGAAGAAAACTTGTGGGTTGAGATAAAGACAATTTAATAGGATAACAAAGGAAGATAATAATATTAATAACAACATTTATAATAAAAATAATAATACAAGCAATGAACAAATGTGATTGGTCACCACATGCAGAAAAAACCAAACCCCAATGCCAAGTCTGTTTCCAAGCAGTGAATCTGCCTCTGGCAGCTTCCCCAGCTATATACAGAGCATGATGCTATATGGCATGGAATATCCTTTGGACAGCCTGGGTCACCTGTCCTGGCTGTGCTCTCCCAGCTTCTTGTGCACCTGGCAGGACATGGGAAGCTGAAAAGTCCTTGACTTAGTGTTGACACTACAACTGCCTAGCAACAGCTAAAAACATCACTGTGTAATCAACATTATTCTCCCACTAAATCAAAAACACAGCACTGTACCAACTGCTAGGAAGAAAATTAACTCAACTGCAGCTGAAACCAGGACACTGAGTCTTCTTTGGCCTTCCCTTGGAGGAATGTAGAAGGCAAACATGTCCAAAGGTTAGTGAGAGTAACAAAGTGTTTTTTGGGATAACCTGTAAAATAGGTACAACTATACAGCATTTCCTGTTGTCAGCATATGGCTTTTTATTAGGAAGGGAAGAAACTAAGCAAAAATAGTCCAGATGTTAAAATAAACCTTTACCTTAGTCATAGGCTCTGACTTGTCTGGTCCTGCGTGGAGCCAGGAGTTGGACTTGATGATCCTTATAGGTCCTTTCCAACGTATTATATTCTATGATTCTGTGACTCTATCTTCTCTGTAGGGTATCCATTTACACCATCCCTTTCAATGCTTTCCCTTTATAGATATTCCTGAGCTCTTGAGTTTCATTTTTCCTTTGGTTCATTTTTCTGCCTACAATGTTTCTCCGCTTTACTTGACATATTAAGATTTTAATTTCATTTGTCTCTGAGGGTTTTTTCCGCTGTTCTTTAGGTCCAGACGTCTAGATGGATCAATTAACAATGTATCTGCTGCTTCTCTGTGCTGCCTTTTTTTTTTTCCCTGCAAGCATTTTTCAAATTAGAGAGGAGAAATGTTATGGAGTACAGGTTAGAGGACGATTAGTTTCCTGTGTAGCTTTTCCCTCTTTTCTGTTTTGCCACTTCTTCAGTTCTTGCTCTCTTCATTGCAGTGGCACACCTGAAACCTATGTTAAATGCAAGTGGTGGAAAGAAATGCCCTTCAATGAAAATGCCTTTCCTTATACCTGGTTTCTGGCATTGTGACACTTAAGACCTTGCTGGATACTGGTTAGTGCAGATGATGGTGGATACTGCAGAAGCTCTATGGGGCCCTCCTGAAGGAGCATCCATATGCTTGCTGGAGACCACTGGCAGCATGGTGTTATGGATAGCCTGTGACCTCCATGGGGTACCTACACACCTACACATCTCTTGGGCCACAGCTCCAGTGGCTACAGAGCACCAGGCATGGTTGTCAGGGGTCAAGTGGCTTGGATGATTTGGGGCTGAGTGATGAAAAAACGAATAGTTTTAACAAAATTGTTCCTTCCTCACAGAAAAGACCTGTTTCCACCCCCACCTCGTCCCCTTAGAATCACAGAATCACTTAGGTTGGAAGAGACCTTTAAGATCAAGTCCCACCACAGCCTAACCCTACCTAGTCCACATCCTCAAGCTTGTCTGGGCCTTCAGACAAGTGCTTTAGTCACTCATCTTCCTTTGGCCAAGTCTTTGGGAAATGCGAAAAATGTATAATCTGAGACTAGCCAAAAAAGAAAAAGCACAAGATACTTTGACGGAACATTCCGCCTGCTGCTACAGCTTCCTCACTGCGGGCTGTCCCGCCTGCGGGAGGGTAGCTGGGTGGAGAAGGGCGGGCTGCTGATCCAGGGGGCTTCTCTGCCCTTGCCGCCCCTCTCCAAGCAGCGTGTCGCCGTGAGGCCAGGCAGCTCACTTCCCACTCTTGCCGCTCGCTCCGGCCCCACGCTCGCCCTGTCAGCCCGGCTCGGCCCGCCCCCGTCTCCCCATTCCGGCGCCGACACAAGATGGCGCCGCAGCCCCCGCAGTGCTGCCGGCCGAGCGCTGTGGTCACTAGCGGCTTTCCTCTGGGAGGGAGGAGAGGCCCCAGGTCAGGCAACTAAAATATCCCCACCTTCGGGTGACGGTCGGGGTGCTGGCAAAGGGAGGAGTGTGGCCGTCCTCCGGTGGGTCTCTGTGCCTCTTGGCTGCTGTCCGGGCAGATGGCTCACAGAGAAGCTGCCAGCTCTGGGGAGCTTGTTGGGGATCATGGAATTAGGTATGCAGAAAGAAAAGCGCAAAGATTTATTTTTTTTTTTCCCTCTGAGGCAATTTTCACAGCGGCCTGGGCTTGGAGAAGCTGGGAGGAGTTTTGTGCCACGAAGATCAGCGGGTTACCCTCTTGGGTCTTACCTGAGGGGTGAGAGAAGGCATGAAGTGAAAAGGTGGCATTAAGCCATTTTAGCTGAAATGTGCTCGCCAGACTGAAGCAGATCAAGAAGCAGTCCAGCGTTACATACATATAGTACATATATATATATATGTAATGTAGTGTAAGGACATTGCTGAGATTTAAATGTTGGGGAAAAAAAAAAAGACTATGCCCTTTTTTATGAGCCTTTGTATCATTCTGAGCCTTCAACCACAGGCAAAGTAATGCCTAAAAAGCCCAGTCAGAATAAACCTGTGTTTCCTGCTGAGTTTGCTTTTGTTAGTGGGGTTAGGTTAAAACTCAGTGAAGGCTGCTACCGGGGCTCTGCTTCTCCTTCTCCAATATCTGTAGCCACTGCAGAGCAAGGAAAGGAGTGAAGGGGAGAGTGGGTGTATAGTCTTTCACATGGCAGGGATGGAGTATGGGCAGTGTGGGGATGTAGTATGATGGGGACTGTGTCCTTATCAGAAGGTTTTTTGTGGTGCCCCGGTGACTGTTAGGAAGGAGGGAAAAGCGATGCCCTGGATGTGAGCTAAGGAGGAATGACATCAGGTTTCCTGCTGCTGAGTCACTGCCCAGCCATGCCTGGCACAGGGAGCTGGACGCCCTGGCAGGACTTGTGTAAACAAACTCAGTGATGACTCCATGAATGTGCCCTCCTCTGGTAACAGCTTGGTTGAAGCAAAAACAGAGAACAGGAATTTGGATGCAGTCTGGAGATGGAAAGAAACGTGGGGAAATGTGGGGAAAGGCCAGCGTTAGCTGAAATCGTCCATAAGCAATTTGTTGCCATTTCCAGAAAGAGCCTGCTGATAATAACGTTCTTCTCTTCCCTGCCCTTCCTTCCCTGAGTACAAAAATACCTCATAGCTCCAAACTGAAGCCAAACCTGGAAGAGCTGTAGTTGCAGATCTGTTCTCATTTGGCAAGGGTGGAACAATGTCTAGAGCTTGGTTATGTCTGACGAAGCAGAACAAAGGATCACCACAGCACAAAGCTCTGCCCGGTCTTAGATGAAGCAGTTTGTTTTTGACTGCTGGGCTCCTGCTGAGGAGAAAACCAAAAGAAACTTAATAGTCCTTTAAGAGAGCCCTTAAGAGGTTTTTTTCAGCCCTGCAAGTTATTTTCATTAACAGATTACTTGTACGTGTTCAAACATGCCTGACAGTAATTTGTTAGCTATTATTGTTATACTTTGCTGGAAAAAGGAATATGTAGAGACCCATACCTTTAAAGCTCTGGCAAAAGGCAGCTGGATCTAGTTCCATGGTGCAGGATTATGCTAAACAACATGATAGAGAATATAAACAGTGAAGGAAGCAGGATTTCATACAGAGCCTTGTCTCAGGGTTTTCAGCCCTCCCCCTGAAGGGCTTTCTCTTAGTCACAGGCAAAAAACAGGGAAGAAAATCATGGTGTATTCTTTCAAGGCATCATCAAAGATTTTCACTGCATTGTCAAAGGAGGGCAGTCTCAAGTAAAGCAAAAGACTTAAAATCCCAAACCTCTATGAGCCCAAGTGTTTATGAGTAATACTGATAAAGATGCTCTATCCCCAGTACAAGCCACAGCTTCACTTCTCATAGCCATGAGAGTGAATGGGCTCTCCCCCTTTTAAGGGCTTCTATAGAAGATGGTGAAACAACAATGCAAAATCATAATGGTTAAAGCACGATACACAGCTGAGTACAGAGACGAGCCGATAGTCTAGTGAAAGGAACAGTAAATAATAAACAAGACTATTAAGAAACATGAAAAACTTAGGTTGTTCTGTGGCTAATAGATAACAACGACAGTACCCTAAGGATAAAGATAGAAGAAAGCAACTACAATGAGTCTTTTCATAGCAATATATCTTTTTTCCTTTTTCTTTTTCTTTTTTTTTTTTTAGAAAAAGAGGCAAGAAAATACAATAAAAATCCCTCAGAAGACAAGTTGTCTGTATGTGTTATTAATGCAGGAGGAAGAATTGAAAGTGTCTTCGGCCCCAGAGACAGATCTGTGTGCATCACCCGTCTGCTAAGAATAAGGGCAGGAAAGGCAAACTGCTGAATAGTGCGAAGAATAATGGATGAACAAAAACCCCTAGACATAAATTTGTTCATAGGATGAAGTATGAGGCAGTAGTTGCAACTTGCTAAAATTAAACCAGTGAATCTGAACATTAAGTGTGTCTCTAGTGCGCCTGATTTGATTCACTGAGCATACACTTGGGATGTAGTTGACAAACGGTGTTTATTAGTGGGCTAATAGACTGAAATTGAAGAGAGGGAGGGAAATAAAACAAATGATTGACAGTGCTGAGCGTTTTCACACGGTACATTCTGGAGAACACCGTGACTTAGTGTGTGCATCCCTTAGATGCAGGTTGCTCCAGTCACTGAATGCTTCATACCAAGAGGCAGCAAAAACGTCCTGCACGCCTCCAGCCTCAGCGCCTCTGTGCCTGCCCCAGGGAGCAGCCATGAGAGATGTGCCAGGTTTTGGGTCCACGCTGTGCTATGCCACCCCATGACTACATCAGTTTATGGTATAGTGACATCCAGCACCTGAGTACCTCAAATAATTTGACCATCCCCACATAAATAAATGCCATATTTTAGGCAAGATTTTTTTTTTTACTTTAAGGTGTTTATTCACATCTGTGAATTTATTTTAAAATAAATGTTTTATTTAGACTAAAGGACAACCCTAATATATAAAAAAAAATTAAAAGGATGTGGGTGAGAAAGCAAGAGACCCCAAGGAAAAGCCCAAATGCAAGATGTAAAACCCTATGACAGTAGTTCAGATCTTATCTCAAATAAATGTAAATAGTCAAAGCCTGCTGTAGGTGTATACAGATGTCACACTGCTCTGTGAGGTGCCTTACTTCTTTTATTGGTTCTGCTAAAGATGACTTTCAGAGACAATATGCCAAACAAAACCTGTTCTGACCATGGCCATGTTCTTACAACCACACCAGGTGCCTGTTTGCAGAGGCAGTCAAGGTGGGACCTGGTTTTTTTTTTTTTAAATGCAAGAGCAGCCTGGGGCTGGTTGAATACAGGTTGGTTTCCATCTTAAAAAATCCCCCAGACCTAAGTGATGCTTTGGGGTAGGGTGGTGATGCTGAGCTGTCTGAATGCAGAAGAGCTACCATGACACTGTGCTCTCTCTTTCTGTATCTCCTACCTAGTGGGGCAAAGTTTTTCATCCTAGCTTCCACATCAAGAGAGGTGTAGAAAGCAGGAGCTTGGAGGCAAGTCTCCAGGTATTTAAAGACTCTGTCCCTCTGGAGTCTCACCTGTAACTGGCAATTTGTTGGTGCAAACAGTCCTCTTTTCTGGTTGGTTTTTTGGCTTTTGATTGCGGGGTTTTTTTTCAGTTGGTTGGGTTTTTTTTTGTCTTAGTCTTCCAGAAACCTCAAGCTTTCACAAGTGGTTTGTGGAGCAGGCACCAGCTCAGCCTGGCTGGGGTGCAACAGGTTTCTTTCTATGGCTGTGTCAGAACCTGAGAGCAGTTCCATAGCTGGGTGCACTTACTGATTTCCTCACACTACCCCTAGTGCCTGTCTCTGCTCAGTTCTCATGTTCAGGCCCTTTCAAGAGGTTTTCAGAGCTTTCATACCTCTGGCCTGATCACTTCTACTTTTTCCTCTGTCCTCTGGGCACAAGTGTTGAGTTGAGCCTGACGTAAGAAACTTTTATCTGCAACCTCTGTGCGCCAACCTGTATATGATCGGTCATATTGGCAAGTACTTGAAACCCCAAGAAGAAGCCCACAGGCTACCTCAGGTTTGTTGCAACACCTTGAAATCACTGGACAGAGCAGCGTTTAGGCCAACTGAGAATCTAGGCCACAATGTAACTCTGATGTGTTTTTCTACCTCCCTTCAGTTGCTTGCTACTTCTGTGCTGAAAGGGAAGAGCTGAATAAAATGGGGGAAAATGTGAAACTACAGAACACACAACTCCTGTGAATTCTGTTAATAAACTTACTTTGTCCACAACAGTATAGCTTCTGAGCTCTCTCTGAACACTCATAAATTTGTCCTCCCCCAATTCCTCAGAGTGCACTGCTGCAGTCCTCATTATACATGGTGTACAGGAACAGGGGGATTAAGTGAATTGCTTGATGTGAAACATGTCTTGTAAGTTCCAGTCCACACAGTGGACTGGAAGATCATTCTCTATGCCAGATATTAATAATTTTATAAGGACACCTAGGTATACAATTTCAGACTCCTTGAAGCTCAGTCATGGAGAAGAAAGTTCAATAAATTTCTCCTGTCTCATTCCCTCTTGGTGGGATGCCATGGGCCTTTTCCAGCTCTCAAGTTACTTCTCATCTCATTCTGTAATTCTTTCTCCCACATCAGGTGACTCAGACAGTGGCCTAATATGCTGATAAAGGATAATCTTGAGAGCAACTGAGATTTGGTTCTGCAGATTGTAACTATTAATGTAATTGGCTATAATCTCTGGAACTACATTTTTTCCAAGAGCAGGATCAAACTAAACTCCCTGGGGAACAGGCTATCAAAAATGAATAAATGTATCTGAGGGACAAAATCTCAGGTATTGTTTTAAGAAAACAAAAGTGCAGTCAAATAATTTGTAAGGTGCTTTTATGATTTTTAAAAAGATAGGTAAGGAGAGAAGGCATGATTCCAAACAGTATGTTTTTGAATGAGGTTGTGATACACCCGTTTCCTTGTTGCTGCGAAGTGTGAGTGGACATAACCCTTGTCTCAGATCAGTGAGGGCCTTGGTGAACCTTCCTGCAAGTTTTTTTGTGTTAGTAACCCGTGTTACTCCTCTTGAAATTTTTCTTAGAGAAGAGTGTTCATACTTCTTCAGGTGTGTGCAAATCTTTCTGCAGCTCTCCACATTGCCAAGGGCCCATTGCTTGTTTCCTTGGCAACTGGGGGAGAAACAGTGATTATTTCTGGGAAAGCTTTGTGAAATGCTCTTTCTCTGAGAAGTTTCCATTATAGGAGAGTAGTTTCACAAAGCCCATCTTCTTGGAAGTCAGCTAGCTGGATCTCATGAGAGAAGTCTTCTGTGGGAGAAGTTGGAAGTGGCCACCCGTGGTTTTTGCCACCAGTGCAATCAGCAGCGCAGAGCCTGTCCTCTGGTGAGGGGCGTCTGACTTTCCCTGTGCAAACAGAGGGCAAGGGGGTGGGCTGCTCAGGGGTGGGCTCCTGGGCTGGAATTGCAGTGGGTTATGGAGCCCTTCCAGTTGGACAAGAGGAAGGAAGATGGCTCTCAGGAGACCTGAGGAACACAGATGCCTCATACAGGACTGAAGAAATTAAAAATTGATCTCTGCACGTTCAGAAGGATGTGCAAGAATCATGAGTGGTCTCCTGAGGAAATCTATAGAGTCACAACAAAGAAATCTGGGGAAAAACATGATATTAACTTAGAACAGTTACCTATTAATTAAACAACATCTTGTCTCCTTATCCATGCCGTGTATAAGATTTATTGATTTCTAACCAGACCTTTGTAAGAGTCATTTATGATACTGGAAGGAAGAATTCTCTAGCAAATGCCTGACAATTTATCTTGGTGGATTTCACCAGGAGAGAGGATGGTAAATTGTTGTGACTAGGTACAGTGCTGGGAGTGGATGTAAATTGCCAGCCCACCAATACTTCAGAGCCATTAAGTGCCAACGCTTATTGATTAGTATGCTCTTTCTCCTGCTAATGGCACCAATTTGTGAACAGCTAGGGCATGATTCTGACATTCATTATCCTTTCAGTGACTTGAAGGCGACTCAGCTAATTTTGCCCTTGACTTCCACAGAAGTCCTCCATAGTGTCACTAGTACTCAATAACCCCGAGTTACATCTACAGTGACCAGAAGTTAAGATCAAGGCTGGTGCCAGCCACCACACTGAAAACACAAACAGCAGCTGTGTGTAATAAGCTGCGCGTGTTTGTGTGTAGTTAGAGAGTTCAGTCAATAATAAGAAGAAAGAATGATGAATAAAGGCTGATGAAGCTTCTTTCTTCTCTGTCCACTCCCAAACCCACACAAACTTCAGTCCTTTTACACTCCCTTTTGTGCCTTGAAAGAAGTCTTTTAGCTATCAGCCAGCATCTTATCCTGCAAAAACCTCAAAGAAGAAAGACCTTGTCTTTCTGTTCCCTGGAAAAGGACACCAGTGATCCCATATCACTAATGCTAACAATACAGGGAAGAAACTAAAGTAGCCTCCACACTCTGAAAAATATGCAGGCTGAGACCAGAAACAGTCTTTCTGGGTCCTAACAGCAATTACTTTTTGTCCTGAGGTCAGTCACATCTTGTCTTTGCCTGGCAGAGGATGGGCATGCAGAAGCACATGTGGAGAGTAAGGAGGCCCAGAGGAAGTTTTGGCTCAGCTCTCAGGCATATTTGTGCAAAGATCTTCATCTGGAGGGCAGGACTCAGAGAAACCAGCTCAGCAGAGCTGCCTCCGTGGGATTGGGAGCAGGGCTTGGATGGGCAGGAGGTTGGTGGAGAGAAGCCAAGCAGTTCCTCCTGGCTGCTCTAATAGGACTCACCTGAGGTACTGCAGACAGGAGAAAGGGATTTCTTCAGGCCATGCCCTGGCCATTTATGTCAGGTAGTGAAGCTGCATAAGCCCACAGGTTTGTTGTCTGGAGAAAGAGGAAAACCTGCATTAGGGAGAGAGGAGGCATGAAACACACCTGCTAAAAACAACCAGTAACAGCTGCAAGGTGCTAGACTGTGTGAGAAGCTGGTGTAACAACTGAGTACATGGTAAATGGATAACAGGTCCTCTTCTGCCACTTTTAAAATTCTCCTATAACTATTACTTAATTTTATTACATTAAAAGGTCAAAGACATCTCATGTTACCACTTACTTAGTGCTGCCATCTCATCAAACAGCCATTTTTTTTTCCACAGGAAAAGGCTTCATTCCTTCCTTGCAGAAGTTCAAGTAAAACCAGAAGAAAGAAAAATATTTGTTCTCACTTGTCACCACTCAAGTCTTGCAAGAGCCTGAATATCTACTGACATCATCACCCTCAAAAATTTATAAACAGAAAGCTTTTTGTGTAGAAAACTAGCATAGTTTCTGGGAAGAATAGAGAAGAAAAGATTTCTTTTACGTTTATGATTAACATGGTTGTTCCTTCCCAAAAGTTTTGTTCCTTTAAAATATGTGGGAATGGTGAGGCTACAGAGAGAGGTCACAGACAGAGGAAAGGTGAGACGACGATTCAGAAATCCCATTTTGTCACACTGCCCAGCTCTACAGGCACATCCCATCGTGTAGCTAATGATTCTATTGGAGAGCAAATCACACTTCTAAAAAAAAAAAAAAAGAGTATATGACCCTGCTGTAAACTTTGTAGAATGAGAACGGGAGGAAAAAGAGGAGGAACAAGAGTGCAGCTACGTGAGCAGATGTTTTCCATAGAGCTTACTAACTAATGGCTGATACCAGCTCACAAAGTAGCCGAGCCCCCACAGGTGTTTGGGACTCAGCTACATCTGCCCCAGAGTACACAGGAAGAATGTCGAGCCATTTTGAATGCGCTAGAACACCTCCTTGGGGAAACAGTCGCCTTAATGATGAGGCTCTGAGGGTGTGAGAAAAATTCATTAGTCATAAAGAAATCCTGGTGAGCCACCCAGTCACTCAGGAATTTAAAATGTTTCTTGTTCCCAGTAAGAATGCATATGAATTTCAAAAACATGTAAGGAGAATGAAATGTTGCAAGAACTGGATGTGAAGGAAGGAGTAAACAAAGGGAGTGAATCTTTGGATTTTAAAGTTAATTAATTCCCCCTGTTGAACTAGCAATCTGACACACGTATGGTATGACAGATCAATGTGGCTGCCTTTCAAAGGCAGCTCTCCATCTTCTTTTGGTTAGTCCCAAAGAAAGATGCAAACCAGCATGTGCAAAGTACTTTCCAAACTAATGAGCAGTCTGGCCACAGGGCCTGCTTGTCACATTGAGAGTGCAGGCTAATACAGCTCACAAGTCATGATGCCATGCCTATTCCCATGTACACATTTCATTTAGCTCTTCATTTCTCTCTGTTCAGGCTTGAATTCAAACTTGAATTGCTCGGCACGTATGTTTGGGCCTTTTGGAACAGACTGATTCCTTGTTGGAAGGTAAATGGTGGGCAGTTTGAGGACACTCAGTTGACCTTAATCAGAGCTGGCCAAACCCAGGAAAGTGTGCTTCAGAGAAACATGATTTTGACATTTGGTTTTGTTCCAGTTTGAAATTAAATTCAATTTGTCAAAATTTCTAGAAGAAATTCTCTAACAAGAAAAATGTTACACAGCAATTACCAACAACATGATAGTTGTGCAGTGGGTAGGCATGCAAAGCCATTTGCCAAAGAAATGTAGAGATGGAGGAGCTCCAGATTTGGTGTAGTCTGGGAAGGTGGTCTTTCATGGATCCAGAAGTTTATGTGCTTGAATTTGGGCTCTGAAGAGTTTGGGGCTCTCAGGTTTTTGCTTCCAGGATGGAAAATCTGGAAGTGGTAGAGCAGTCCTGCACTGAGATACCACATGCTGCACAGAGCCAGGCTTTACCCTGCTGCTACCAGATCATGAGGCAACTTCCCAATAGAAACTTGAATTTGGTTCAGCTAAAGTCTTAACAGAAAACAACTCCACAATGTGTTACAAGTTTTATGTATAAGGATTTTGAAATTAAATTTTGTCCATCAATATTAGTCAGTGATTGTTGTAATCGCTGTTGCTGTATGCTTACACAGAGAGCCCCGTCATAATGAACAAAGATAGCAAGTAGACATGTTGGTTCTCCCTTCAGAACTGAGCCAAAATTTGCATCTCTTAGTAGTTCCCTACAGTCATGGCATTAAGTTAGTTTCCGCACCCCATGCTGATCCCATCTGCTCTGTATAAAAGGTCTTTAGGTCTGAAACACACCTCTCCATGTAGGCACATGGCTTCCTTCCCCTGAGCCTGACTGTCCATCGTCAGCCCTGAGCACTGGGTCCTGTGGCTTTTTGAGGCAGGGCATGTGCATAGCTGAGACCGGGCTCTCACACACTTCCCAAGATAAATAAAAGGAAGGGGATTGTGGTAAAGTTATTGCAGGGACAAGCAGCTCCATGAGTTTGGATGATGGTCAGTGGTTTTTAATTTTTGTTTTGGCAACGATTCAAATGAAAATTTGCAGTCGGAAGACTGCAGAAGACAGTCAAAAGACAGTCAGAAGATCTCAACAATTCTGTTTGCCTTTTGGGGATCATTTTTCAAGCTACCACGTCACTGTAGTATGGAGCGATACTACATATAAGGTTACAGCTTGATATATCCTCACTAGATAAGGAGGAGGGGGATGAGGGATCCCCCCTGGCTGGTAGGACACAGTTAGATAAAGGTAGTGTACTTCTGAAGATTCTTTCATTGCTCTTTCTAGAATGTCCATGTCCAGACATTTATGGAATATGCAGCTTTTTTCTTGGTTAGTGCATTTTCCACAATGCTGCTGTGTTAATTCAGGAACGGGCAGACTTTTTCCTGAAGTGATTTTTTCTAACTTTACTTGGTAAGAAAATGTAACTTAGGTCATAATTGTGTATGTGCTGTAATATTTGAATATGTATATATCATTTAAGTCAAAACTTATGTAAGGTAGCCTAAAGTTCTGGAATTTTTCTTTAGGCTGGGGAGGTTTGCGGTGTGGTGGTTTGACCCTGGCTGGAAGCCAGACACCCACCAAAGCCACTCTATCACTCCCCTTTTCAGTTGGACAGGGGAGAAAATATATATTGAGAGGCTTAGGAGTCGAGATAAGGACAGGGAGAGATCATTCCGCAATCAGCAACATGGGCAAAACAGACTCAGCACAGAATAAAGGAAAGGAAGCTCTCATTTATTACACTACACTACACACACAGTGACACCAGAGTTGGGTAATGAGAAGTGTGACCAGATCTTAGACCACCTCCTCTCACCCCTCCCTTCTTAGCAGACTTCAAGTTAATTGTGATTTCGTTCTCTTCTTCCTCTGCACTGTGGCACAGGGAGGGCAGGGAATGGGGGAATGGGGTTTTGGTCAGTTCCTCATTCCTTTTCTTTCTTATCCGGGGGAAGAGACATTCCTCACACCCTTCCCCTGCTGCAGCATGGGGTCCCACCCGTGGGAGACAGTCCTCCATGACCTTCTCCAATGTGAGTCCTTTCCCACAGGGCTTCAGCTCTTCACCAGCTGCCCCAGCGTGGGTCACTGCTATGGGGTGCAGTCATAAATCACAGACTGTCTCTCAGGCCCAGACTGCTCCTGCCTGGTCCTCCACGGAGTCAAAAAACTTCCTCCCCCAGCAAATCTGCTCCTGCATGGATCTCTCTCCCTCACTCATCTCTGTGTCTCTGTTTCTCTCTACGGGCTGCAAGTGCTGGCAGAGCCTTGCTCCAGTGTGGGTCACAGCATCTCTTCTATGTCTCTGCCTGCTTCAGAGTGGAGCCTCTCCACGGGCTGCAGGTGGGGTCTTGGCCATTTCCATGGGCTGCAGGGGGACACCCTGGGTTTCTCCACGGGCTGCAGGGGTATCTTTCTCTCTGGTACCTGGAGTGCCTCATCCCCCCCTTCACTGGCCTTGGTGTCTGCACAGTTTCTTACATCACCTCACTCCCTTCTCTGGGGTAAAAAGGTGGCTGCTTGCAGTTTTTTTTCTCCTAAATGTGACCATCGCTGATGAGCTTGGCCTTGGTCAGTAACAATTCCGGCCTTGAGCCGGCTGGTGTTTTCTCGGTCAGGCCTGTAGAGAGCTTCTAGCTGCTTCTTGCAGAAGCTGCCCCTGCAGATCCCCCTTTTCCACCAGAACCTTGCTACGTAAAACCACCACAACAGTCAAGAACAGATCAACGTGAATTTAGACCTCATTTGGGGAGGGAGAATAAGGGAAGGAGGAAGGAAGAGTAAGGAAGTGATTTTCAGCACCCTGATTTGCGTAAGGCTACAACTGAAACTTATGCTTCATTAGGCATAAAGGAATCCAAACTTTGGTCATACTTAAATGGCTTTGGGGTTTTGAGAAAGACATGAGGGGAAAAGTTTGGGTTGCTATAAATATATTTCATGTTACTTTAGGTAATGTAAAGTGAATTGGTTGTAATGAGGCTTTCTGGTCACATTTTAAATATACTATGATGTACTGCATGGAAATCCTTTTACAATACATTTACTTTTTTATATATATAATATGCAAACATGAATTTCCTACATTTATGGAAAATTTTATTGAGGGGAATCAAAGCTGGCAGATTGTACACCCCATTTACCAACATAGTGAGTGCTGATGTATGTCAGTTGTACGCAATGCATAGTAAAGAGAAAAAGCCATGCAGCAAATTACTCTGCCCCTTAGATACTTGAGTAATGAGATTTCAAAAGCTTTTTGAAAGCTTGGTGTTAGCCTGGAAGATCTCCTAGCCACTCTTTGTCTGCTGGAGATAGCACATTTCTTTTAATTTGAAAAATGTTTTAATGTGTTAGGGTTTTGAAAGAGATGGACTGGACATCAGTAATGCCAGAGAGAACTGCAAACTGCAGATAGCAAGCACTATTGAAAGCATTTCTATTACACAATTTGCCAGGTGGGTTTTTTTTTTTTCTTATTAGTCAAATATACTGTGACAAACAATTCTATAAATTTGCAATTTTAAGCAGCCACATGTCAAAAAACATTCAAAGATTTCCAAATGCAAAAAGAACAAGAGTTATATTGTTATGATTTTATTTCTCTTGCCAGTGGTGTAGCCACCAGATAATGAGGATAATGCTGCACTTCTGCATCTGTTGCCAGTAGATCACCAGAACATGCAGAAGGCACTTAACTCTCTCTGCTATGACTGATGAGTTCTGCGGTGTCTGAGGAGGTTAAGGCACATAGCCCTGCCCTGCCTCCCCCTCCATGGTTGGCAGGTGACTGGAAACAAAATATTGCTGAGCGAAACCTGCCCAGTGAGCCCAAGTCAGAGCCCCAAGATCCCATGTGTTAAAATAGTGGTGTGTTAATGCACCAGTAGTTCTTCTGCTCTGAGGTGTTGTGAAGAAGAAGCAAGAGTGTCAGAAGATGGGAAGATCTCATATAGGCAAAGTTCTTGGTTGTTCCTGTGGTGGATGACAGTCACTTGGAGTCTTATGTTCGGTTCTGAATTTGGATAGACTACTGTTGTTATTTCCACAGGAGCCAATTTAAGACTTGAGGGTAGAACAGGATCATTGGTCCACACTAAAATTACATGTGTCTCATTTGTCTCAGCATGATTGTTCTGATGTATCATGTCCTCATTTCCACCCTTTTTGTCGGGGTTGCTTACAAATCTCTTCAGTCTCACTGGTTCTCTGATGAATTCTGGGAAACCTCAGAGTATATAACAACAACAACAACAAAAAAGTTAGGGGGGTTAGCAAGGTTTAGGAGCAGTAAATTCTGTAGAAAAAGTTACTACAATGCATATTGATGATATAGCAATATACAAATGAGATACTTAATGTAGGCTAATCTGGGACTTTCCTCAGAAGTATTCAAAACAAATCAGAACTATTCAGTAAAACTCTATGGCCTGTTCATCCTGGGGTATGGCCAGTTGGTGACGAAGGGATTCAACAGTGCACTTTAATATTTTACTGACTAGGAATTAACCTACATATTACTAGAACCAGGCAGTCAGAACAGTAGGTTAAATTAGTCCTTGAGTATTAATTCAGTTTAAGTTTGGCAAATATACCCCTGCATTACAGTAAACAGCTGAGAGAGAGATAATCTTCCTAAGACCTGGGTCTGTGTACAACAGGTAACAGTCCTGACCCAAGTCTAGGGGGCAGGAACTCCCCTTGGGGCTGCTTCTGCAGCCATGCCTTGGTTCTGCCTTGGGAGTAGCATTACTGGGGAGCTGAGAGGGAAGATGATTAGCAAAGTCTGCAAATGAATCACAGCCATTTGTGTTGTTAGTGTCCAGAGAGATTAGTGAGCAGCAATATAAACAGTTTAGTAGAAAATAAAGAGGGGAAACAGTGGAAGTAAGGAAGTCTGGTTTTCTTTAAGTCCATGTCTGATTTCCAGCCTTGGCCCTACTGCAGTAATTGCAGCCTCACCAGCATGTCTTTTAATGAGAACTCTGTGATTCCTGCAGCTCCCTCTCTACCTAATCCTAAACTTCTTCACTGTATGTCCAGGCTCTTCCCTTCCAAACCCACACCTACAAGTTTGAAAGAGGCAGCACCTGGCTGTGTCGAGCTCTGAATTACACGTGTGCTGTCAACTGGCACTTTAAAGACGATGGAGAAATGTTAAGCTTGATGCTGTGGCTGTTAACGCAGCAGGCAGTGGAATTTCACACAACTTGTTGGAATTTAGGGCAGGATTCCAGTGCCTAGACATTTATGTCACTGTCTAAAATTCATGTGCTGCCTTAAAGACTTCCATGTGGGACTAGAGCTAAGATACAAAACATATTGAAGACCCGCACCTGTCTGGAACAGCAGATGGAGGATAGATGTGGACATCTAAACCAGCTCTAGAAACTTGTCTGAGCAATTGAATTGTCTCCTATTATCTATTAAAGCCTCTACAAAGTGTCAGATTTGATATAAGTAAGTCAGACAAGTATTACTGGGATGGACAAAGAGACAGACATACAAGTGCTACAGAATAGGCTTCATTTCCTCAGTAAGCGGAGCTAAAAATGGTACTGAGTAGGCACTGAAAGTGAACATTTGAGCTACCCAAATGTGTCATTGCTTGGTAATTAGTTGGTGAAGAAAGGAACTGGCTCTACGAGTCACTGTGAGCTGCTTCAAAAATATAGTCAATGTGCAGTGATATACTTGAAAAGGATCTCTCTATCATTCTCATTTAACAACTTTTCTCCCTCAGACTTCTGACAAAATACAGGTATATCAACAGTGTCTTCAAAATGGATGCGTCTCCAGATGACTAGATGGGAAACATTAATGTTCAGGCTGAAATTAAACCTAGATAACAACTTTTAGTCTTAAACTTAATAGGACAGGGTGATCTAACAGTAAGGTCTCTTTATTTCCAGATTCATGAGTCAGTCTTCCCATAAGCACATACGTATAATTTTAGAATTTAGAATGCAATAACTGTTCTTTTGAATTGTTCCTAAAAACTTGCTCAGGGAGGACGGCAACTGGAAGAAAGGGAGTCAGTGTCTGCCAAAGTTTAGGATCAAACATTATATGAATACATGGCATGAACACCACAATATAAAGTCTGTCTTTCATATAGACCCATGGAGAAGTTTTAGCTTCTGCCTGTTTCAGCTTCTCTCTTTCTCTTGGTTCCGTAGCCCCCACGGAGACACCCCCTGTTCCAACACCATGAGCTAGTGGCAGCCGGTTGCGTTTGCTTACTGTGTATATGCTAATGGCTCAGCTGGATCAATTTCCTCATCTCACAAAGTTATGGAAGGTACTTGCTAGTGCCTCCTTCCATTAGGACAGGACTATAAAAATGCAGAAGTGATTTCTCCGGGGCTATATATATTTGGCTGTCCGGGACACAGAGATAGGATTTATTAGTATGCAGTGTACAATAAGTAGCAATCAATACTTCAGTCTTGGCACAGTTTAATGCTGCAGAACAGTCTGAAAAGTCAGTTCATGCCAAATAGCAGCGTAGGATTTAGTGTGCTACAGATGTAGCTGGAATATTTTAATAAAAAGAGAGGTTATGCAAAACATTTGGCAGTTTCTGGAGTATGCAGCAAATATTACTTTATATACCATCTGTAACACCATAGCTGAGCATGTACAATGTACTGAAAAGATGTTGCATTCATATCCTGTAAGAAGTTTCACCTTCTGTAGAAATGTGCCTATTTTTTAGGTTTCTAATTAGGCCCAGCTTGTGTGGTTTGGAAATAAAATCACATTTATCCCATTTATGCTAAGCTCAACTTATTTAATACCCTTCAGATAAACTGCAAAACTTTCTAAACTCTTGGTGATAAGCGCTATAGTCTTCAGTTAAAAATGTTCTTCCTAGGATGGGAAAAAACTGAATTCTGGACTATGAATCCCAAATATTTCTATGGTTTTCAACTGTGGCAGCAGAAAAAAGTCTTTTTATTCCAATTAACTTGTTTTCAGATGAGATAGCATTTCAAGGACTACAACTATCATGATGAAATCACCTTCTGAGCTTGGCCATTAAGCTACTGCAGCACACAAAACATGCATATTAGAGCTTATCCCATGTAGCACTTAGAAGGTCTATTGCATTATAGAGTGACTGTATGTTGCTCCCCATTGAGCTCCTTAGGTCCCGTAGTGGTATTGACAAGGGTGAAGAGATCCACAACTGAAAGAAAAAAGTACTTCCCTCTGAGCCATTAGAGGTGGCAGGAGACTGCTGATCATCACTGCCTTCATTCAGACTTGAAATACCGTTGATTTCTTCCCGCTTTTCAAGGGTGCCAGCAACAATGAAGTGACCTTATGACATCCCAAATAAATATGCAAATAGAAACTTGAGCAGAGGCAATACCTTATTTACCTATTTACCTTATGTATCTGTTACATTCATTCAGACTTCTCTGAATAAAACCAATCCTATCCACACCAGACCTTTGCTGAATGCAAAGGGTCCCCGTGAAAAAATGTAGTATCACATGTCCTCTTCTCCTTTGGCATACTGCAGCCCTGAATGGGCTGCTCTCACTGAAGCCTCAAAAAGCTGGAATCAAAACTCAATAACCTCGGTGACTATGAAGCAAGTATTCTTTATTGCAGCTCTGGGCACACAGGGGATCGTGCCTCCTAATGTGTGCACTGTTTAAAGCCAAACTTCTCATATTTATACAGATTAACTATACATATTCATTGTAATTTCTAAGAAAAGGTTATGCAAATTATTTCCAGGAAGTAATTTACATTAACTCCTTCCAGATAGAGCATGCTCAGTGACTCTCAGGGAGTCTTGTGGTGGTCTTCAGGGATGAAGAATGAACGTCTTCCTCTCTCTCAGTGCATGCTCTTTACAGTTTTCTCTATAGTCTCAAAAACATATTCCTGCACTCAAAAACACATTCCTGAACAAACTAGTTAGGAACCCCTTTTGGCTGAAAACAAGTTATACTCTGTCTCTTAATTGGTCTTTGGTCTCATTATTTATGACTCCCCTATCCTCACCTTGTCTTCAGGGCCGTTCCACTGCTAGGGTTAAATTTTGTAGCTGCTCTCACGAAACAGCTCACATGGGTAAAGCCATATTCTACTAAAATCCAAAACACACAAACACTTTCTATTCTCCAAACACGCAAATTCTCCTTATGTTAAAGCTATATTAATTAATTGTCTCTTAAGCTACATCATTGAGTCATCACCCTTGCATCACTGCATATACATGAGCAGGAAGACCATAGGATCTCTAATCCTTTCCAGGCCCACTGTGGGAGTTATTGGGGTATTGGCAAAATACTGACATCTCTGAGGACACAGGCTGGTGACACATCTACCCCAGAAAGGCACTGAAAAGCAGCAGATCACTGCCAAAATAAAATACTGTAGAGGGTGTTCTGAAACACTTCAAAGCTTAAAGGCAGGCTTGTATCTCTGGTAGGATACGAAGGTGATTATGGCACCAGGGTAGTATATTGGATCTTTCACTGCCTGTGCTCATGCACTGCAAAATTGCCAAAAGGACTTTTGGGTAGTATCTGCATGGTAGGGAGTAGAGAGGTGCTGCTGCTGTAGCCAGTGTAGGTGGATGTGGTGATCTTTTAAGTAAAATGGACCTTGGCCTGACATGTTTTTTTTTTCTTGGTACCCTTTGCAGTTTCAAATCATTGAATTGTTTCAGTCAAACCATTTCCAGTGTCCATGCAGTGTTGGATTCCTACATGTGAGGACTGCCAAGAGCTGAAAACCTGTTGGAATGATACTTCACAGTTAGGCGCCTATATGTGATTATCTTCTGACTTACCAGCAACACGTGTGGTACAATACCTGAACAGCAATGCTGAACTACTCAGTTCCATTCAGTTTTGGTTTAAGGATGATTTTTCCTTCTACCACCATGGGAGTTGTATGGCATAGACATTCCAACTTCAATGCTTATAAACTAGTTTCATATTTGAAGTATAGTTTATTAGAGTATTTACAGACATTTATGTTCCATGATGGATTGTGTTCTGGTATATGTCATGGGTTTATAGCTGTATAAAAGCCAGTGAAGGGCATGTAAGAAATAGTTGGAAAAGCATACTCAAAAACAAACCACTCATTAAAGCTAAGGACTGAATTACTCAATATAGAGTAAGTCAGCAGTGTGGGTGTGTGACTTCTTTATGGAAACATAGGAAATTGCTAATCTTTGACCAGCTGTCAGTACTTTCAGTGGTTAAATTTCCATGTGCAGAGTTGGCTTTACTTTTCAGCGTGTTTTTTCTGTCTTAAAATATTTTCTCTTGGAAGCCCTGCAGTGAATGCAGTGGGGAATTTTGCATGTTGTTTAACTTTTGACCTTGAGATGAGGGAGGTATTATTGATACTAATATTCCAGAAATACTTTGTTGTGGTAGTGATATCTAATGGTGAAAAAAAATTCATTACTCTTACTAGATACAATTAAGGAACAGCCACATTGCTTGGACATGCTGCATTTCCCCATGTTCACAGAATTACAGAATGTTAGGGGTTGTAAAGGACCTCAAAAGATTGTTTAGTCCAACCCCCCACGAGAGCAGGATCACTTAGGTTAGGTCACCCAGGAACACATCCAGGTGGGTTTTGAATGTCTCCAGAGAAGGAGACTCCAAAAGCCCTCTGGGCAGCCTGTGCCAGTTCTCTGTCACCCTCACATTGAAAATGTTTTTCCTTGTGTTCACATGGAATCTTCTGTGCTCTGGCTGACACCCATTGCCCCTTGTCCTGTCATTGGCCATCACTGAGAAGAGCCTGGCTCCATCCTCCTGACACCTTTTACATATTTATAGAAATTAATGAGGTCACGCCTCAGTCTCCTCCAAGCTAAAGAGACCCAGCTCACTCAGCCTTCCCTCATAAGGAAGGGGTTCCACTCCCTTAATCACCTTGGTGGCCCTGCACTGGGCTCTTTCAAGGAGTTCTATGTCCTTCTTGAACGGAGGGGCCCAGAACTGGACACACTATCCCAGATGCGGTCTCACCAGGGCAGAGTAGAGTGGGAGAACCTCTCTCAACATACTAACCACACCGCTTCTAATACACCCTGGGATCCTGTTGGCCTTCTTTGACACGAGGGCACATTGCTGGCTCGTGGTCATCCTGCTGTCCATTAAGACCCCCAGATCCCTTTCCTCTGTGCTGCTCTCCCGCAGGTCCATGCCCAACCTATATTATGTTATACTGTGTTATCTTATGGCAACCCATTGCTACAGACAAGTTTTAAAATGAAATGTCTGTGATGATGTATCATCTAAGAACCGCTCTGGAACTCCAATAACAGCAGATGCTGTTTCCAAGTGCAATATGTAATAGGTGAAAAAGGGCAGGGACTTACAGTAGTAAGAATATGAATTTTATATATATATATATATACACACATACATGTATACAAACACACATATATGCATCCTGTGTGTTTTGGCATGAACCTGCAAGAATGTACCAGCACCCTCCCATTTTCAAATAAAAAATAACCTTCCAAGCTTTAGCAGTCCCTCATAGTCTTTATCCTGGTATTAGTTTAGGGCTTTTCTGGTGGAAATACATAAACTGGGTCTGCATATTGATTGTGGAAGAACATGGCCCTTCATTAGTGGGTAACTCATTGTCATTTTTCCCATTAGTAATCCGTGATAAGACTGGTCTAAATCATAAGGTGAAGGAAGGTGGAAGGATGATTCAGCAAATATAAAGGAATGTTTCTCAAGCAGGACAGAAGTGGGATGAATAGGAATTATGAAGGAGACTTGAATTTCTTGGAAGAGAACAAGAGAGTGCTGAAATGGCAGAATAGAGGGACACGGCATTCAGAGGTGGAATGAACTGCAAAAAGAGGATGAAATATTCAAGAAGTGAGGTAAAACTCCCAGCTAGGACCTTCCTACCTGTGCAAACATAGCAGGTTGGGCTCTTCTAGAGGTGGAGGTTATTGTGGAGGAAGAAGACAGCTTGGTGTACTTACTGGGTGGTACAAGAGCTGAGCTGGAATTAAAGAATGCCGGTTCACAGTCTTGGTGGCTTGGGGTAACAAGGGAAATCAGGAATACCACACTGGTATGCCACACACTGTGTGCCACAAAACCTGCTTTGAAAAAAAGGCATATACTGGAAGCTGTGTTTCTGCAGGCCCTGGAAAAAACCTCCTTGAGAGACACATCAGCTAAATAAGTTACATAAAAGAGAACAGGGTTGGCAATGCCAGTACCTGTACTGACTATGAAGGAGGCTTTTATGACCCTGTTGTATCTGTGCTTTTTTTCATTATTCCCCTGCATTATTTTTTTCTGAAATGTCACCATAAACACAACCATAACAACTCTTCTGGCTGTAGGAGGCAGTTTGGGAGGTTTGACCTGGGGGTATCTATAGTTACTCAGGGTAAGCTACTTAATAGCCAAATCTTTCTGAGAACAGAAAATTACATGAGAATTGTATTCATGGTACGAAAACACAAAGATGGTATTTTTATGTGACAGGAGCTGAATTGAAATGGCCTCTCCTGCTCTGTGCACTACAGCTCTTCAGACAGACACTTTTACTCTTCCAGGCTCAGTAGCAATTAAATCATGGTAAATTAAACAGTGCCAGAGAACGTTTCTTCATAGTGAGATTTGCTTGCTTTTGCTGTTAGACATTTAAAGCAGTCCCCATCACAACTGTGATCCAGGTCAACTAGCATTCCAAGCCTAGATTCACAGGTACCTTTGGCAGGAATGTGCCCAACAGGACAACCCTACTTGGAGGGTTCTCACTCTCCAGCATGTGGGCGCAGCCATTCCGGTTGTGTTGCCAGGGGATGGTCCTCAGGACACATCACTATTCCTGCAGATGATGCCTTCCTGGAGTAATCTAATCAGTTCTAGTAAGCATCTCTATTTATTTTGGTACGCTGGCACTCCTTTTAAATTAAGAGCAGCTTAAATGTATGGGTGGCATTACCAGTAATAATTCTCAGCCATTTGTTCATCGGAGCAGGTGTCTGGCTCATTAAGCCCTCAGTGCATCTATTCACAGATGGATGTGGTAGGTACCCAGCAATTAGGCTAACACAGAATTAAATGAAGCTGTGCTTTGACTGTTGTGTACATGCAGAGATAAGAGATAGTCCAAAGTAGGTCTTATAGCTTCCTAATTTTATTTTCTATAAAGTGTCTAGAAGTATTTTACTGAGGAGACATGGTACCTTTTCTTTGGAAAAGTGAAAATCTAGAACTGTAATAATAAAGTTGAGTATAATGTACATCTTAAAAATACTCTGCATGTGTCAGCTTGCTAAAACCTACAAAGCTGTTGTGGGGAAGGGCAGTGTTTCTTCTGACGAGTATTTCTAGATGGAAGCATCAAAGCTGAGAAGTCCAAAAGGATTTGAAGTAGAAGTAGTGAAGTTAAAGCCATTAGTCCTGACCCTGCACCCACCAGAAAAGTAACTTTCTCTCAATTTGCAGTCCCAGTCCAGAAGTTTTTCCCCAGATACCCAGCTTTGCAGGCTAGAGGAGCAGAGAGTTCTAGTAAAGGTGGTTTGAGATAGTACGAGTACAGGAGCAGGTGTCTCCTTGCAGGTCACAGCTTCATTGCAGAATTTTGCTTGCTGAATTTTTATTTTTTTCCCTCCCTGTCACATGTAGGATCCATTTTCAAGACCTGGTAAATGCAACAGCAGATTTTCTAGCATACGTTACCAGAGATGCAACAAAGCTGATTATTGACTATTAAGACTTTAAATTGTGAGCTGAAATAATGTGTGTTCACGAGTCAAATGTGCATGCTGAAAAGATTAAACAAAAGCTGTACAGATTGGATTTTTATATTGGAAAAAGATTCAAGAGTTTTCACAGGTTCTTGTCCTGGTATAAATTTCAAGCTTTGATCTTGCCAAAAGACATAGAATCTCTCATTTCAGGTACAACGAGAGGGAGACCTTCAACAAAGTGCAGTTGATGTTAAGGGAAGATTAGCAGAGGGATAGATGAAAAGGCTTTATTTTTTAAGGCTACACAAGGCTTTTTCTGTGGAATGTTTTTAGCATCAGGCAATCCTGCTAGCACTGGAAAGAGCTCATTCTCTCCAGAGCACCTGCACGTCATGCAGCTGCTTCACTGATCTCAGGGTGTTGCTTACTCATCCAAATGCCTTGTGCATTCAGAAGGAGGGTGAGGAGTATGGTTAGTTCATCAGGGTATGTCTGCCAATTATTGCAAGCAATGCTGGTGGGCAAATTATTGCTACATTTTCCACATTCTCAAGGAAAAGAAGGTCACCAGTTGTAAATTTATCCATCTATGCATCCTTGGATGGGGGAGGAGAGTGTTTCAAACAGAACTAACAAAGCTTATAAAGGAAAGAAGTTCAAAGAGTTACAAACATACCCAGGGCTGCCTGGGCCAAACCTGATCCTCAGAAGCACCTGGACATTTATGCTGCAGGCAATGGGATGGAGAGGGTACTACTCAAGAACTGTGACTACTACTCAAGAACTGTGACTACTTCTCAAGAACTGTGCGTCCTTGAGATGAACAATTATTTTCCTTTTGCACTGCTTTCCTGGTGGACTACAGGAGGCCTGTCAGGGAGGCCCTGGCTGAAGTTGTCTTCCAGAGTTCTTGATGTTTGTTTAGGAAAGGTTCTGATATGCTTAAGGATCTTCCATCTTTTAGGCTTTGGGCATCTCATTGGTGCTGAGAAGGGGGAAAAGTTTTGCAGTGCCTAGGTATGTGTGCCTGTTCTCTTGAATCTGTCTGGCTGTGGAGACTATTTATAAAAGGTGGAACCTGATCTTTTTTCTTACAATACCAGTCCACAAACAGACACTTTGAAAGTTAAGTTCATGGTAAGTTTTTTTCCTTTTTGGTTCCCTCTGCAAAGTATATCAATTCCTTCAACTGACACTCAGACATACACAATATTCTCAGTCCTAAAACTCATTATTTTTAAGGGTCTGAGTAAAACATGGCTTAGAGAAAAGTCTTAGGTAAGATTTTAAGGATCAAATTTGATTATTTATGGGATTTTTATTGAGGACTTTTTTTTTTCTCCTCAGGAGCAGACCTTTCCCTTAGGAACTCAGGCTACAGAAGAGGAAGGACCCTTCTGTTTATTAAGCCTCGGCCCCAGCTTTAATGTGCAACTGCATCACATAATATCATGCCCCAAATTTAATCAAACAGTGTCTTAACATTGCTTCTCATGCAAATAGCGCTGAGTGCAGTTGGAACACACAGGAATATAGGACAGATCTGAGCCATAATCTTCCCATGAGTGTTTAACATAACAAAAGCTAACTGGTTGAGTAAGCTGATGGAGAACCATGTGTTTAGTTAGAGGAGGGAGACAAAGAGTGGAGCCTTCCAGCGCTTGGCGTGGTTCTGTACCACTCAGTTCCAGCTTGATGAAAACAGAGTACCTCCTCCTTTAGAGTCTCAAACTGCTTTTAAAAGGAAATGCTTGTAATCAATGCTTGTGTTATATCAAGAATGACTCTTTTCGTATAGAAGAGGTGTAAGGGAGATTGCTTGAAAATGTATCTTAAAAGTGAAAGTTTATATTCCACTGGGGAATGGAGCAATTTTTTTCTGACAGGCATTGCGCTGAAAAGCGTGAAATAGGAGTTTCTGATGCAGATAGATTAGTCTTTGAAGTAATCCCTGAGTGTACACAGCAGTGAAGGTGAACTTTGGGAAGCTTAGATAGGGGACATTTTCTTGTTAGATCATGTTACTTCCACATGCTGTTTTTCCTTGAATATTACATGTTGAGGTACAGGAACCGATGCCCGCTGGATGGTACCGATGCTGCCGTGTGAAAAGCAGAGACATTTTAAAGTGCCTTGTCTGTTTGTGTTAGCAAAATAAAGTATTTATTGAGCACGTCTTGTTAAATTTTAACTGTTCAGTGAGCTAATGAAGCGTTATTGGGTGCAGTGACAATGAACTGGAGAGGTTTCTCAGCCCGCAGGCCTAGCTGGGTATTTGTGTGCCACTAGGAATTACAAACCGGATGTTCCTTTGTAGGAAGGCTGCAGGCTTGTGCTAGGGGGGAGTGCCCACCTAGCACAGGTGTCTCTGCAAGACACCGCACCGTTCCCTTTCTGAACAAGGTTGGTGCTTATAAGTCTGGCCAAAGAGTTCCCCTTCCAGTGCTAACCCAGCTCCCCATGCAATAGCTGAGGCATAGCAGCATCGCACTGCCTTGTGATACAAAAGCTTGGATCAAAGTTGCACTGAACTATAATTGTTTTTTTAAAAATCCTTTTCATGTTAAGGCCTATGTAGGCTTGTTTAGCTCAGCCTAAGCTGTCTTCTCTCACTTTGGGATATTTCTCTTGCTGAGGCAAGCTAAGGCAGTATAAGATAATTTAAAGACACACACACAAATGCATTAACCTTTGCAGTGGCTTACCTAAAGTGTTTTTTAAACCATTAAATCAATTTAGTTAAATGGGTGCAATCTTTGTGTTTTGACAGGCAGAGAGATCCTGGTGCTTTGAAGTCAGCTGGACCTTTGCCAGCATAGTCGGAATTATTTGTTAGGATCTTTATGCTGTGCCAGTGCTGGGAAGTGTCATGGAGAGAAAAGAAGTTAGAGTCTCAAAAGCTTATCTGTAAACTGAAAGAAAGATCTGAATAAACATTTTCTACGAGCAACTTGTGCCTTTGTAGTAATGAAAATCAGTAGTAAAACAGTGGGCTCATTTCAGAATTCACAAAGTCGTTGGACTCCTTCAATGTCTGATAAAAACAATCTAGAACTCCTAAAACAGAATTAAAAAATCTAACTACCAAACCTCACGAAAATAAATCCAACAAAACTTTATGGAAAAAATAAAACCAAACAAACCCAAAGAAAATAAGCCATCTGCCAGTCAATCATTGATCTGGACATGGATAAACCACGGGGCAAGAATAAAATATTCATAGTAATTAGTGGTATAGACAGAATAGAAACCTCTTCTTTGCACTTGCTGTTGTTATGGTGATTCTTCCTCAAACACTCTCTCCTCCCCCCAAATGACATTGGCTCTCTCCATGGCTTTCCATCTGGCTCTTGCTTTCTTGTTTATCCCAACGAAATTAGCTCGACTGCTCATTTGTCACCTTTGGAGGTGTAGTCTCTGCGAACATGTGCGGTGCGAGAGAGCAGGACAAGCAGATGGCACTTGAGAATAGATAAACAGACAGATGCATTAAAGAGACAGCAAAATTGTTGGTATGAAATAGCGTCTGGAAGATGATGAATTGGGTTTGTGTTTGGGGAGGCATGGCCAGCTCCTGCATGCAAAGAAGGACGGTTCCCTCCTCCTTGTTTTCTTTTAGGCTGCTGGCGCACGCAGAGGGCTCTCCAAAGTGCTGCAGCTCGTGGATAAGAAGGACCAGGGATACCACGTTTCAGAGAGTTTGCTGAGGTTTCGTGTGAATTGATGGAAAATGTGACAGATTTTCCTGGCTGCTTCTCCTTCAGAAAACGAAAAACACAGCTCCACAAATCTGCACAAATCACTTCTGTTATTAATGTCTGCGCTTTGTCCTGGAAGTAGCTCAACTCAGTCTGCCATTTGTGATTTCTGTGGTGTCTTACTTACTGTGTATAGGAAAAATGGTAATTGCATTATGCACTCACGTAACTGCATTACATGCACAGTTGGTCTGCATTTCTGTCAGGGATCCAAATACGTTACAGAAAGAAATATTGAGAGTTATCCTAGAAAACCTGCAAGGAATCAAAGACACAAGTGGAGGGGCAGCGTACATGCAGACAGAACAGAGAAATAAACATCATAATCTATAAAAATGTGACCTAGTTGGCTCTATCTGCTAGGCCAACAACAATCTGTTGGCCAAGTGAAATTTTTAAAGATAATGAATGTGGCAAGTTTATGTGCATGGCATGGGAACAGTGCCTATTATAAAGGATATTGAGACAAAAGCAGGATAATATTTACTTTCAGAAATCAGCACTACATTTGTACTAGTTACTGACGTCAGATTTCTGTCTCCTGAAATACAAATGCAGTGGAGTTGGATACTAAGGTCCAACAGCTAACAAACTTTACTCCATGGAGACCTTACAGCAAGATTGCCAAGCTGGATCTATCTAGACTTATACACAAAGTGTCACAAACACACGCACACACGTACACAGAGCCTGGATTAATGAGAAGGCAATTGTTTAAAAAGGCCAATGGTGGCAAAGGATCCCACTTCCAGTCCCTGTGCCCTGCCAGGAGGGAGCTGTGGGTTGGAGCTGGTGGGGGTGGGGGCAGATGGAGGGGAAAGGGAAGAGGGAGTATGAAGTTTGGGGACAGCACATTTGGGGACAGCACAGAGATGCCAGAACAGCACAGATAAGGACCAAAATGAGCATGTGGAGGAGAAAAGGGAAAAGAAATTAGGGAAAGGAAGGGAATGGAGGGGACGGGAAGG
>VZTU01018771.1:33479-44219 GCA_013400835.1 Zapornia atra
AGGGAAGGGAAGGGAAGGGAAGGGAAGGGAAGGGAAGGAGAAAAGAAGAGAAGAAGGAAGATTGAAAAGGGCAAAGGAGGAAGTAGATCGAGAGACAACCATAGGTGTTGGTGAAAAGGAAGATGGGTTGTGGGGACTTCCTCAGCTGCTGTAGGGAAAACAGAACTGGGGACCAGCTGGGAGAGGACAATCTGTGTTGAACAGACTCACAGACTGGGTAGCAATGAGCCTGGACTGCAAAGGGAGCAAGTGCTTTTGCCATAACTGATCTGGCAGAGTAGGGATATCTTTGCCCCTGGTATGTGGTTTGGAACCACTATGAGGTCCTTCTCCTGTCCTGAAGACAAGGTAACACTAGCTTTTGGAGGGAGAAAAAGGAATAAAACTCCCTAGCCTTTGTGCTGTAGCAACCATCTTAACTCAGCTACTCTTACCCTGTAAATCGCTCCCCAAGTCCTCCTGAGAGCTTGCTCTGTTGCAAGCAACATGGACAAAATAATTTATGGAGTTCCTTCTTCACGGTATCGTGAAACTCGGGTTTGACCACACTGTTGAGAAGTTGGAGCTGACTCTGATGTAAACACACACATACATGAGTCTGAGAAAATGAACACAAGCTTGTAACTGTTAGGATTAATTCTTTTGGAAGAGATTGAAAATGGTCAAGGTCTTAGTAATGGGCTAGGGGATCTTCTGGGATTTCCATGATCTAGGCCTATTGGAAATGGTAATTTAATTTGGTGCAGTTCATTGGACTTCATTTCCACCACTCCAACACCCCAAACACTCTTTCAGCCATAAACTGTTTTTAAAATAACTTTAGTTACGAACACCAGAAACTCTCTCAATGCTTTCAAGAGAGCTTTCAAGCAGGAACTAGAAGAGCTGCTGGTGCTAACAATGACGCTGCCTTCTAGCCTGGACCTGGAAGAAACACTTTCTCTAACAGGCAATAATGCTGTCTGAATTCATGGATTCTCCCCAAAGCTTTTCATATGCTCAGAAATGCCATGGTGGGTATCAAGGGGAAGAAGTATGACAGACTGGCTTTGTCCACCTGCCAGTGGTGATGTGCATGTGTGTGTGTGTAGTTCCTCTCAAAAATCAAAAACACGCCTCACTGGGATCAAGAGCTGGCAATAAAGGTAAAATTTCAGTAGTAATTTTTAATTAAAACAGTCATTTCCTGCTTACAAAAACTGGCACAGCTCAATGTGCTCCAAAAGTGACAGAAGTTAAAGAGTCTCAGAAGCCACTGGAAGTTGTAGCTCGCTCGCTCCCCGTGCTGAAAACCAGAGTGCTGTGTGTGCTGTTCTCCAGGGCTGGCACAGAAATCAGTACAGGCCCAAGACCACAGCCCACCTTGAAGACCACACTTGAAAATGAGGGTGGTTAAGGCTTAATATTTTTGCTCCTTGGCACTGCCATGGAAAGACTGCCTGGAGCCAGATTCTCTATGTTCTCCAGCCCTCAGAAGTCACAGGCTTTGTTTTCTGTGGACCAGGAATGCTAATCCAGCTTCCAAAATGGTCAGCGCACACTTCAGAGCAGCATTTCACCTACTCACAAGTGGAACTGCCAAGTGAATACTCGCATTTAATCTTAATTTGTCATCTCAGGGCTAAGTGTATACTGCTTCTCTGACCTCAGCCTGACACGCCAAGTGCAGATTACAGACTGCTGAAGTGCAGCTTTCATCCTTTTGACTGATTTATTTCTTGTCTTTGCTTCAGATTTCAGGGAACTCAGATGGCTTTGTCCACATTTGAGACATACTGGTTCCTGTTTCCCTGGCATGAACTAGGTTCCTTGCTCATTTTGTCCCGGAGAGAAAAGATTTTGCTGCACAAAGCAAGCTCCTTGTCTCATCTCACTTGCAAAATGCATTTCTGTTTTACAGGACAGAAGTATTTGATGCATACAGGAATTTGGCTTGATTTAGGGCTAGTCTGTTGGCTCAGAGACAGCACCTTAGGCACCCTGGACACCTTAAGTGTCAGATGGATTATTTTTGGCCTCACATAGTGTTGCATGGTATGTAATTCCACCAAGTCTCATTCACATCCTCAAGTATGAGCAAACTCAACACAGTGGTACATCTCGGTCACTTGCACCATAAGCCATGGCGTTACCCCCCATGTTAACAGCAGGAACTACAAATGAACTAGGTTAGGTACTGTCCTTGTCACCTTTGCTCTGAGCTTGGAAAATGAAGCACAGCAATTCCTGTCTCCATGAGGTCCCCCGTTTTAGATCGGATCTGGTGTTCATACAGTGCTCCTCACACAGCCCTTGCCAAGGGGAGGAACTGAAGAGAACCCTCCCACCGCTCCTTAGTTTTGCAGAGAAACTTGGTGCCAAATATATGAGGACTAAGCTAAGAAGTCCTGAGTTAAGAGTTTTGGTTTGCAGACTTACTAGGACAACCTTGCCTCTAAATAACCAGGAAGGGTGTGCTTAAAATTCACAGACCATAGTTTAACTGCTTGGTGACACAGTGTTGTAACTGAGTGGTGGGAGGACAGTGTGCTTCAGGTGTCTGTTACGCAAAAGAAGAAAGGAAACTCAGCGAGTTAAATCCAAAGTTTGTTTTAAAATGCAAATGTAGTCAAGTTCTCTTGAAATTCCAGTTTGTCCCCTTTTAGAAAGGGAGTGGCATACAGACATTTTTGATACATAACACGCACTGTTTTCCTTTGTAAAACAGATTAAAAAAATTTTTTAAAAGAGAATGTTGTATACTAAAGGGATTTGCATATATCATAGCTGCCTAAGTGGGTTTACTGGCTCAGAAATAGCAAATAAGATCACCTAGCACTCAGGCAATGAGGAGCGCTGGACAGGGGAACCACGGTAGTACCATTATGTTGATGCATCTCATTTTAGAAATGAAACGATGGGCTTTTACATTCAGGGTCATTTTTATTTTTTTTTCCCTAAGGAATTATGAGGACAGAATAAATGGGATGGAAAGGAGCAAGGAAATGTTCAGGAAGAGCACTTCTTCCATCGGAGCTTGCTGCAGGGTTTAAAAATGAAATCCAGTATTTCCAATATTTTGCCAGTCTTTCTAGGAGAAATAGATGTCATCTTTTAGAATGCATTTCTATATCCATATATCAAAATATTTCTAGATTGATATAAAAATACATATTTCATAATCACACCCTTGGCAATGGCTTAAAAGCAATTTTGGTCTAAATTTAGCATTTTAATCTCCAACAAACCAAAAATTATTATTTCTTTAATTATAGGGATATTAACTGATGGTAGTAGTACATGCTAAACTTTTAGGTAGGGCACATGATGGACATGTTAATTACTTCATAAAAACAGGTAAAGCTTAGTCAGAGGAAAGCAGATGAGGTGCTTTCCCTTACCCTACTGAGAATCCTCAAAGGCAGTGTAGCATCCTGATCGTGGTCTGATGGCCCCACATCTTCATGCCAAACAGAATGAGAAGTACTTTCAGTCATCTTTAATGTATTTTACCCTAGGTAGTACAAAGTAGTAGTAGTACATAGTTGTAAGAATGAGAAATGAAGCCATTCTTCAGCCATCACATTTTAGGAGGAAACAGACCCCCATATATTCCCAACTGCCTATCCTGAGGAGAATCAGCATTCAAATAGCTTAGATTCATGAACCTAATGATTCAGCTTTCAAATCAACAACTCTTAGTGCAACTTCCAGGAAACTCACGGCTTGCTTCTCTGCTGCTGTGTATCATGCTTGATCCCTAACATGGACATAAAATAAATTTAGAGTTGCTTGTGCAGATGCAAATAGGATCAGGGCAGAAAACCATCTATCAGTCAAGACTTAACAGCAGTTTTTCATGTTCCCTCTCTCCCATAAGGGGAATGATTTGTTTCTGTGTCATTAACCTGGCTGAGCATATGGTAAAACCTGTGATGGGAGCCATGTCCTGCTAGTGTTCTAATCCCCCTGATGTTTGACCAATTGGTCTGTGTTCCCTACTGCTGCAAAACCCAGTGGCATCTGAATAGACAGGGAGGGGGGGGGCGGAAAAAAGGTTTGGTTGAAAATCCCAATGTTCTCCAGGTACAAGCTCATTCTTGTACTAGTACATTACTACTCTGCAGATTGCATGACAAGCTGAATTTGCTGTGTGAGTGTGAAAACTAAGAGGATGTGTCATTCGGTCCTGTGGAAAGCAATGTACTGGGGATAGCAGGGGCATGGGAGCAGCCTAATATCAACTGTCAGGCCCAAGGGTCATAGTCACATCCTCTTATCATCTACAATTTCATATCTTCTGAGCCTTTTCATTTTCTGAAGAGAGAACTGACAACATCTGGCAATTGCTGAAGAGTACTTGGGAACATGGATTTTGTCACATCGGATAAGGCGGTTTATCTTTCTGTGACCAGCCATGCTCTCTGCAGCACATACATCAGCTCTCTAACAGCATCCCAGATCTCATGCACCAGGGGTTGGACGTCTCCTATAAGGCGGTGGCCTCTATGGGATCTGATGGAACTCTGACATCTTTACCAGCATTGCTGAGCAGTGACTGACTCTCATGAATCATCCCAGTGATTTCAGCCGTTGAATAGCTGCTCGCCATTGTGAGAAGAGGCTTCCCAGTTTCATCGTGCTTGCTGGTGGCTGCTTGTTTGTCACGCAGCATGTTAAATCTCCCAGGTGTGTTTGGTATAGTGGCAGTGTTAGGACAGCTCTCCGTGCCACAAACCAGGAAGAACAAAATAAGCAATGCTGCATGAATATTTTTAGAGTGTTTGATCGAGGGCTTACAGCAGCAGTTCCTTATAGCACTGCCAAGACACTCAAAAGATGGGAATGCTAAACTAAATGAGAGGTTATTTAGTCACCATCTTTACATCTGAAGATGATTTTAAGATGACTCTTCTTTTTAATGAGTAGGTGTGATGCCACAGCCTGAAGGTACAGCAAGAATTTGAAACCACAACAATGAGTCCCAGAGAAGAGAAGAATCTAATTGGGGGAATGAGGCAGGAGGTTTCATTTCATCCACACCAAGGGCTTGTTTCTATGCAGAGAATGGGAAGCTAGAATGAGGCCAAGGACTGACTAGTCTTGATATCTGAGTGTGGAGTATCCTCACCTTTAGCCTGTTCACTGTTTCTGTTCAACGAACCAATGGTTTGATGAGCTACTGAGGCAGCATTTACCTTCCGGTCTTCTTTTCATCGAGTCACAGAGCAGGAATGAACTTGGGCCCAGCTGAGACAAGGGCTAACATGGAAGTGAGACTCAGCTAAGAGTAGGCTGCAGGGAAGTAAGGGCATTTTCTCAGCTCCTTACGTTAAATAAACTTGCTCACTGTCTATTGCAGCTTAGAAGTTTTGCTGGACTGTCTGTCTGTGGTGAAACTAAATTGTTCTTACTGATAGCTATGCTTGTCCAAATTGGACCCTTATCATAATTCTTGCTTTGGCCATCTTCAGGGCAGATTGCTGGAAAGCAGTCTTAGATGAAGCTATTTCTGAAGACTCTGAATGTAGCTTTACCACCTGCTAACCTACCAGAGGGAACTAACAAAGGAGGAGCTATGTGCTTTTATATGCATTTGGAAAGGAGTAGATCTTAACCCAGGAGAAGCATGATATTAACGTATCTTTACCGGTCACCATCAGATTTACAGTTGATAGGTAAAATCATCTATTAATTGTTATTCTTTCTAAAGGTCCCAGAGAACACTCTATCCTAGTGTAGTTCCACCATGGTACCTGGAGTGCTTCATTGTTCTAACACAAGGAACACTTGTCTCTTCAGGGTTTCCTGTGCTCTTCAACTAGATTTGGTGCTCAGCAGTCATGACAATTATTTCTGTTGTTTCCTAAGAAATTGCATTGAAGAGTGAAGTGGGTCAATTTGAGAGCAGTTTGGAAAACAGAGTTTGTAATGATAGTGAGAACATGATAGTCTTGTTAATTGCATGTGTGCCCTGCAGCAGGGGATGATATTTTTAAAGCACTCAATAGACAAATCTGAAAACTTGAAAACACCACAGATGTGTACAGCTGCAGCCTGAAGACTTATTATTAGCAAATAATTAATGATTTAATAGAATCGAATAACTTTGTCTTTTTGCTAAAGACATTTTCATTTTCAGTGTATTTAATAGAATTATGGAGAGTTTGGGTTAGAAGGGACCTTAAAGCTCATCTAGTTCCAACCCCCTGCCATGGGCAGAGACACCCTCCACTAAAACAGGTTGCCCAAAGCCTCATCCAGCCTGGCCTTGAACACCAAGCCGAGGGGGATGGGGAGGTTGGGGGTGGGGTGTGGCATCCACCACTTCTCTGGGAAACCTGTTCCAATGCCTCACCATCCCCATGATAAAAATTTTTCCTTTTATCTAATCTATATCTACCTTCTTTCAGCTTAAAGACATTACCCCTTGTCTTATCACTACATGTCCTTTTAAACTGTCCCTCTCTAGTTTTTTTGTACTCCCTTCAGGTACTGTAAGGCCATTATAAGGTCTCCCTGGAGCCTTCTCTTCTCCAGGCTGAATAAGCCCAGCTCTGTCCAGGCCTCTGATCATCTCTGTGGCCCTCCTCTGGAATCACTCCAACAGCTTCATGTCTGTCTTGTGCTGGGGACCCCAGAGCTGGATGCAGTACTCCAGGTGGAATGTCACCAGAGCTGAGTAGAGGAGGCAAGTCACCACCCTTGGCCTGCTGGTCGCGCTTCTTTTGATGCAGCCTAGGATACAGTTGGCTTTCTGTGAGTGCACCTTGCTGGTTCATGTCTGGCTTTTCATTCACCAGTACCCCCAAGTCCTTCTCCTCGGGGCTGCTCTGAATCCACTCAATGCCCAGCCTGTAGTTGTGTTTGGATTTTTCTGTCCCATATGCAGGACCTTGCACTTGGCCTTGTTGAACCTCATGTTGTTCATATGGGCCCATCTCTCCAACCTGTCAAGGTCCCTCTGGACAGTATCCCTTCCCACGAGTGTGTCAACCTCACCACACAGCTTGGTGTTGTCAGCAAACTTGCTGAGAGTGCATTTGATCTCACTGTCCATGTCACTGACAAAGATTTTAAACTGCGCTGATCCTACTACTGACCCCTGAAGAATACCAGTCATCACTGGTATCTCCTTGAACATCAATCTGCTGATGTCCAATTTACATTGCAGATTTCAATTTACATTGAAGATTTATTGGATTATCTGTAAACTCTCCCTACCTAATGTTTAAATGGGATTATGCAAATGATTAACTCTCCAACTGAAAATATGTACTGTGTTTGTTCAATTCTGTTGCTCATATATTATTGCAGCTGCATCTTCACTAGGTGAATCACTGGCATCTATGAATTTTGGGTTAAGCATAGTTTAGAATTCATAATTATAAATCTGCTCTGTTAATAGTTACCATTCTAATTCCAGAGAGTAGACACTGTTCAAGTATTTGTGCCAAGACTTACAAGACACAAAGGAAGACATTCAAAGAGTTAAATTAAAAAAAAACTAAAGTAAAATAACTCCTGACTTTGAAAAAGATATAGTTTAGAAACCTCACAACAGAGCCTAAAAGAAATAGGAAACTGGATTGGAACTAGCCCAGAGACTCTCCTGGAAGTAAACCTTTACAGGACAGTTATGCCTTCAAAGTTTGCTTGTCCCTCTGAAAGGGTGTATGAACTACATTACTGCATGTCCCACCTGCTTTTGCCCAAGATCCCAAGAGTGAAATAGCTCTTGGGAATCATAGGCAAAAGTGCTCATTGTTTTTGTCCAGCTTGTTTCTAAATAGTTAGTGGGGAAGGTTAGGCTGTCCTGCAGACCTGTCCAGAGCATGGTAAACACATCACCTGAAACGAAAAAAGAAACAGCACAGCTTAACCTGAGTCATCCAGGCTGCAAACCACATAGTGAGAGGGAAAGAGAAAGATCCTCCCCTGTTTCTCACAGGGGAGAAACACACTGAGAAGTCAGTGATGATTAATAAACATTATTCAGACATGAGGTAGGAAGACAAGCAGCTTTCCAAGTAACTCCCTTTACTACAGTAGCCAACTGGAAAGCAAGCCAAGTCCTTTAATTAGGACATAATATCTTGCTTGCTTGTTACCTCATCATCCAGCTGCAACTTATCATAACCTAGTTTATGAGCTCCCAAGGACAGAGAGTGTATTTGACAGGAGGCTGATTCAGTACTTACTGCTACAGAACCTGCTCTATAACTGACATTGTAAATAATATTGCTACCACAAAAACCAACAGAATAATATGGTTCGGAGACGATATTACTACCAGGAAAATGTATGTAGATATAGAGCTAACAAACCAGCCCGATATAAATGAGCTTAATAATAAATCCTAATAAAACCAGGACCAAGAGGAAAAATTATTTGCTTTTAGCTTGTCTAGTAGATGGAAGAATGGTCACATGCTGTGTGGAAAAAAAAAACACCTAGGCTTATGCAGGTTCATGCTTGCCCACAGAGTTACTGTTGAGAAAAAAACTAACCCAAACAAAAATAAAAACGCCTCCTAGAACAGAAATGTTGCAGAGAGGTGCACTTCCCTAGCCTTTGAGACACATTATGCATTATTTATTGTCCATAAATAATTTGCTAGAGCAGTCCCTACGCACCTTCTGTTACACAGGCAGCACGGTTGCCGAGAACACTTCACCACATGACGTTCACCTCCTGGGATATTTCCAGAAATGAGCAGGTCCCCAGTCTGCTACAGAGCTGGGGTTTTTTTTCCCTTCTTCTTTAAAAAAAGTAAAACTGAGGGAACCCAAAATGAGGTTTAATTGAAAATAAATATAACTGAGCAGAAATCTGCTTGTCTTTTGAGGTGGTCTCTTTGCTCTGTGTGCCAGTCTGCAATTCTTGCCTTATCTTTCATCTTCCTGTTCCAGAGATTTTGCTTTCAATCTTGCATGAGAGAAATCTGACATGTTGAACCATTCTTGCATTCCTGGTCAAATCGTAAAGACTACCTGTTCTCATTCTTCAGGAAATAAGACCAAGGAAGCATTTGGTTGGATGCTGAGGCTGGATTCATCCTTCCTCCATTTCTTTCAAGTTTGTGCAAGCAAGTTTGAGGATGACACCAAGCTGAGTGGTGTGGTCGACACCCTAGAAGGAAAGGAAGCCATCCAGAGGGATCTTGACAGGCTGGAAAGATGGGCCCAGGGGAACCTAATGAGGTTCAACACTGCCAAGTGTAAGGTGTTGCACTCGGGCCGGAAGAATCCCAGACATAGATACAGACTGGGAGAAGAGCTCCTTGAGAGTAGCCCTGCTGAGAAGGACTTGGGGATTCTGGTGGATGAGAAACTTAACATGAGCCAGCAGTGTGCTCTTGCAGCTCGCAAGGCCAATGGGATCCTGGGCTCCATTAGAAGAGGGGTGGCCAGCAGGGACAGGGAGGTGATTGTCCCTCTCTACTCTGCCCTCCTGAGGCCCCATCTGGAGTCCTGTGTCCAGATCTGGGGCCCCCAATACAAGAAGGATGTGGAACGGTTGGAGAGGGTTCAGAGGAGCGCCACGGAGATGATTAGAGGGCTGGAGCATCTCCCCTACAAAGAGAGGCTGAGGGAGCTGGGCTTGTTCAGCCTGGAGAAGAGAAGGCTGCGGGGGGACCTCATTGCAGCCTTCCAGTACCTGAAGGGAGCTTATAAGCAGGAGGGGATTCAACTTTTTAAAAGGGCAGATAATGGCAGGACAAGGGGGAATGGATTAAAACTAAAGGAAGGAAGGTTTAGATTAGATATTAGGGGGAAGTTTTTTACAGAAAGAGTGGTGAGGTGCTGGAACAGGCTGCCCAGAGAAGTAGTGGATGCCCCGTCCCTGGAAGTGTTCAAGGCCAGGTTGGATGGGGCCCTGGGCAACCTTGTGTAGATCCAGGCCTGGAGGTTGGTGGCCCTGCCTGTGGCAGGGGGTTGGAGCTCTGTGATCCCTGGGTTCCCTTCCAACCCAGACCATTCTATGATTCTATGATTCTATGAATTTGTACCAGAGCCTATTCTCAGAGGCTTCAAAGAGTTTTCCATTCCTGACAAATACACTAAGACTTTCTTTCCATCAGTTTCCCAAGTCAGAAATGTGAAATTCTCAGGATTTCTGCATCATCCAGTTACCAGCTTTTCCACAGGAGATGAGCTCTATCTCGCAAGATCACTATAAACTCTCCTAACCCCATTTTGAACAATTAATAATATCTTACTCCCCTTGCAGGTCCAGAAGATCAGAAATTCCTAATCTGTATCCAAAATAGAAACGGCTTCACAACAAGTTCAATGGCTAGAAAATGAACAACTTATATGAGAATGGATTTTATCATTGCAGCAAATTTAGAACTGGTTTTATCACAGAGTCTTTGAGCCAGCTTACAGTATCTGTTTGTTTTTCACCAATGTCTGATAGTCGGTTTTGATAAGCTGCTAGTGATGGAGGTGGTAAGCTGAGAAGATTTCCAGAATACCCATTTGTCCTTTGGGGCTTTCAGTGGGTCTCAACATCTCTGCAAATACCATTTCATCTGGCTGATTTAACATTATTTTGGTCCTTGACAGTGATGACTAACCCGGGAAATCAAGTGACCTGAGATAGCACCTTTTGGCGACAAAGCTTCTGCTTAACACATGGGCTAAGGCTTGAAAAAAAGCACGCCTTGAAGTACATGCAGCAGCTTCATAAATTTACTTCACTGCTGCTTCTTGGCTTTCTGCCCAAGGTTTTGATACTTCTCTTTTTTTTTTTTTT